>WBNM01041297.1:0-52701 GCA_013399055.1 Ramphastos sulfuratus
GGGGAGGAGGGGGGGAGGGGAAGCGGGCCGGGCAGCAGCGAGCATGCGCAGTAATCGCCGCGGCCTCTGCCGCCAGCACTTCCGGCCACCGCCTGCTTCGACGGGCCGGCGGCGCTCTGCTGCCCCCTGGCGGCGCCCGGGGGCACAGCCCCGTCAGGCCAGTTCATGAGTGACGCCGGCGGTGGGGAGAGCGCAGAGTCTGGTGGAATCGGTGTAGTTGGAAAAGAACTTCAAGATCATTGAGTCCAATCACTCTCTAACTCTGTCAAAGCTGGTACTAAACCATGGCCCTCAGCACCACATCTCTGCTTCTTGGAAACACCTCCAAGGATGGAGATTCAACTTTGAGAAACTTTTCAGTGAAGAAGATTCTTCTGATGTCCAGCCTAAACCTGTCCTGGGGCAACTTGAGGCCTCCTCCTCTCCTCCTGTCGCTTGTTCCTCGGGAGCAAAGCCCAACCCTCAGCTGGCTCCATCCTCCTCTCAAGGAGCTGTAGAGAGCAATGAGGTCTCCCCTTAGCCTCCTTTTCTCCAGGCTGAACATCCCCAGCTCCCTCAGCTGCTCCTCCCCAACCCTGCTCTCCAGACGCTTCCTCAGCTTTGTTTGCCCTTCTCTGGATTTGCTCCAGTCCCTCAATGTCCTTTTTCTCAATGTCCTTCTTGGTGTGAGGGACCCAAAACTGACCCCAGGATTCCAGGTGTGGCCTCAGCAGTGCCCAGTACAGGGGGACAATCCCTGCCTTAGTCATGGGTGGGGGGTTGCTTTCACACTCTCCTCTCCAGGGCTCCTAGTCCCGCAGCCCTGAGCGCGGTCCCCCCTTCGCGGTGCCCTCACCCCCCACACACCCCGGCCGAGCTCCCCGCTGCCCGCTGTGCTGAGTGGCATCAAGGTGGTCCAATGGCGGCGCGGGGCCGAGCAGCATTAGCCAATAGGAGTGGCGGGTGGCACGGGGGCGGACGCGGGAGGGCTGGATCGGCGGGGCCGCAGCGGGACCGGCGACGGCGGCGGCAGCGGCGGGATGCGGACGGACGGCGGAGCGGCGCGGAGGGCGCTGGTGCTGGCGCTGCTCCGCCGCTGCTTTCTGCTAGGCCCGCTGGGGCTGCGCCCGGCCGGCGGACAGGACGGTGAGTGTAGGTTGCGGGGCACCGGGAGCCGACACCAGGATCTTCACTCCTACCGGCACCCTCCGGGCACCACTTCCCTCGCTGGGATGGGTCATGAGCCGCGCACGGAGCTGGGACCGGGACTGGGTCTAGGTCTGGGATGGAGATCGACACCATTCCCGAGGCTGGGCCGGGGCTGGAACTGTGTCTGGGATGGGGACCGTGACAGGTTCAGGGACTGCGACTGAGTACGAGATGGGGACCAGAACAGGGACGAGAGCCGGACTGGATCCGAGATGGGGACCGAGACAGGAAGAAGAATCGAAAGGGATCCCCCCTGTCCCGTTACCGATCTGGGATGGACAATCCTTTTCCGAGCCGGGACGAGCTCCTCATTGTGTCCGGACTGGGATTAGACCCAGGCAATCACCTTTCCGGTGCCGAGCCGGGACCTGTCCCCCCTGACGCCACACCGGGACGGAGTCTTGCGGTCTATCTGTCCTAGTACTGATGCAGGACCGGGCTCCCGTGGTCCCGAGATTTAGGCCACACCAGAAAGGGGGTCCTGGCGGTCCGCCTGTCCCGGTACCGATTCGGGACGGAGCTTTCGCTGTCTGTCTGCTTCGGTACCGGACGGGACGAGCTGCCCACTACCTCTACCACCCCCGCATCTCTTCAGTCCCGCATCTGCCCGATTTCCTTGCAGCTCCCGCCCCCTCTCGCTCTGTCCCGCTCCGCTCTCGACGCCGAGGTGCCGCCTGCCCCGGGAACCCGGGAATGGGCTCCATCCCTCCTGTAGGGCTTTCCCCGGGAACCGCTAATCCCGACGGCCCCGGTTCTGCCCTAGTTTAAGAGTATCTGACAGTAACGGCTGGAAGAGCTATGCAGCGGGCTTCATCCCGGGGATGTCGCAGTCCTCGGCAGCGTCGCTCCGGAGAGATTTGCACCTGCCGGGGTCTGGGAAAGCCTCCCGGGGACATCGAGCCCAACCTCATGCCGAGGGCACAAGAAGGAGGGGCGAAGAGACAAGAACGGGGACATCCCGAGCATCGCCCCCAGCGAGGGGAAATGGATGCACGGGAACAGCGGGGGCAAACCTGTCTGCCTTCCCACGCGGGATTTGGGAGAACTTCCGATAGGGGGTTTCGGGGGACCCCAAACCTGCCGGGTCCGGCAGCGTGCCAGGCTTTTCCTCGAGCATCGTCCTGTTGTGTCTTTCCTGCATCCTGTGAGAAAACAAACAAATCCCTGGCAGCGATGACCGGGCCGCCGCGTCACCCTCTCCCGGCAGAAATCCCAGCTTTCCCCGGTTTCTTTTTTTTTTTTTTTTTTTTCCCCTTTTTCTTTTGTTTTAATGATTTTTATTTTTATCTTGGAGGTGGAGGGTTGACACGTCCCAGCTCTCCCCCGCCCCCACCTCGAGATCTGCCTTTCCCATTTCCAGCCTCTCGGTATCTTCCTCGGAGTCAAATCCCTGCGTGCGCCTGCAGCTCTTCCCTTATCTCTGGCATGTGCTGGCCACGCTTGGGATGCTTTTCCCAAGAGTTTCTTTTCCTGGGATGAGTGTCCGCAGCTCCTCTGCACCCTGGCGTGAGGTTGGAGTTGGCAGGGTCAGTCTAAGACCCCCAGCTTGGGCACACACACCAGGCTGTCCTGGCCAAGAGAGAGTTTTCCATGCAGATCCAAATGACTCCAAATTTCCTTGACAGAATCTCCCCCCAAATACCCCAAATTTATTTCCCCACCTCTGGGGGTGCTTTCCTGACACCCCAGGGTCCCTCATGATGTTACCTTCATCCAGCCTGCCCCTGGTGCCCCTCTAATGCCCCAGATCTTTCCATGATGGAAAGCACTGCCCAGCCAGGATGGGGAAATTTAGGAATTCCCCCAGTCCTGCATCCCTGCCCAGGGAATGTTCACAGGATGAACCCCCTCAGTTTGGCCACCAGCCCTTCCCGCAGGCCTCTGGGGGGGCATGTGTGGGGGGTGGTGTTGGCATCTTCCACCTCCGGATCCTCTCCCTCTTTTTTTATCCCTGCAGGATTTTTCCTGGCTGGTTCTTTGTGCTGTCTCCCGGCGACAGTGAGGGGAGCCAAGGCAGGGGTGAAGCCATCGCTTGCGTGTGATGATGCTTGGCAGCAGCAGCTTTTTGGGGATGGGGAGGGGTAGTTGTAATGACAGACCCCTACATCTCCCCAGCCCATGTGGAGGGGCTGAGCACTGCTTCCCCCCAACTCCCTGCCAGTCCTTGCACCCCAATCCTGCCCAGAAATCCTGTCTGATCCCTGACACTCGAGTTTCCAGGATATTCCCTCGTTCCCAGGGGCGATGAACCTGGAGAAAAGCCCCTTTTGTGGCAGGCGCTGGCATGAGGAGGTGGGGGTGTAGCTGCCCAAAGTCAGCCTCAAGTTCAAGGCTAGAGCTGGGGGTTCCCAGGGGCTGCTTGGTCCTGTACAGCTCCATAGTGGGGGTGCATTTCTTCCTTGCATCCTTTTGTACCATCCAAATTTGGGGTGCTTCTGGACAGGAGAATGGAGAGGAGCTGGAGGTGCAGGTCTGTGCAGGGTCAGGGAAAACTGAAGCACCTTCAGCTCTGCATCCTCTTGGGGATTGTCCTCGATGTGGGGAGTGGTCAACGCCACCAAAAACTGATTTTTCAGATGAAGAAAACATTTGAAGGGATTGAAGGTGCCTGTGGAGCATCCCTTGGGGCTATGTCAAGTGGGGAAATGAAGCAGGGGCAGCCTGGCTGATGTTGCCCCCTCCCCGGTCTCTCCACAGGGGATGGCTGTGGCCACACACTGCTGACACCCCACAGTGGCACCCTCAGCTCCAGGAACTACCCAGGCACATACCCCAACCACACTGCCTGCCGCTGGTGGCTGCAGGGCCCCCCGGGCACCTCCCTGCTCCTAGCCTTTGGGGATGTGGATCTGGAGCCCTCGGAGCACTGTGCCCGCAGTTTCCTTCTGCTTGCTGACCCCCAGGCTGGCACTGCCTATGGTAAGTGGGAGGGTCCTGGGGGGAAACTGAGGTGGTGACCACTGAGAGGCTGCAGATGGGGGGTGTGGGGAGTGACAGCACATTTGTAAAATACTACGGTGCGAGAACATCAGGAAAATCTGGGGAGTTGTCTGTTTTTATCACAGTGAGGTATCCAAGGAGAGGGGTACCCAAGGACAGGGGTACCCAAAGACGGGTACCTGGGGAGGGGGATGTCCAAGGAGGGGCATAACCAAGGATGGGGGTACCTGAGGCAGGGGATGCTCAAGGAGGTGTCCCGAGGAGGAGGTATCTGAGGATAAGGGTACCCCAGTACAAGGAGTATCCAAGGAGAGGGATATCTGAGGATGGGGTACCCAAGGAGGAGGGTGCACAAATACAAGGGGTATCTGAGGGTCGGGGGTATCCAAGGAGAGAGGAGACACCCAGTGGGGACCAGATGTAGCCACCAGTTAATTAATTCTGCCCGGCCACTGCCCAAATGCTTCCAGGATTTTCACATAGCGATGGTCTTGGAGAGATCTGACAGCACCAGGAGCAGGGTGGCTGTTGAGGGAGGTGGCTTGGGAGGGGAGGGAGCATCAGTGCATCAGCAGTCGATGGGGGGAGGTGGAGGAGCAGTCCCCAGGCCCAGTGAGGGGCAAGGGAGGGACACCATGGGAAATGTGGGGTGGAAAGGAGCCAGCATCTATCTGCCACTGCTCCCAGGACCAGGATCTGTCCCTGTTCTTTCAGCCTTTCCAGGCTGGTACCCAGAGGGGTGACTTTCACCCTTTCCAGACTGGTACCCAGAGGGGTGACAACTCCCCTCTCTTCTGCCATGGCCTTGGGGACATGTTTGTTCCTATTTCCTGGCATCCCAAAGCCAGGAGACCACCTGGCCCAGGCTGAAGGCTTTTGAAGAAACAAGGGAAAGGGAGGCCCCCCAGATGATGCTCTTGGAGGGCTGGTGGATGTGGTGGGGGGCTGGGGGGAGGTGGCTGGACACCCATGAGGGCTGTGTGTGCTGGCGGGTGGGGGGTGGCCGTGGCCGGGCCGGGATCCCGCGGCTGCCGCCGGCCCTTGAGCAGTCCCAGATGTTTGTCGGGAAGTGGCCGGAGCGGGTGGAGGTTGTGGGCTCCATCCTGCTGACTCAGCCCCGGGCTCTGGCACCCAGCCTCATCCTGCCTGGGGTCCCTGCAGGGGAGAGAGCCTCCAGCCCCCGGCTTGGCCCAGGGGTACCTGACATCCAGGGGGTTTCCAGAGCCCCAAGCTGGGTGGGCACGGTGCCAGACAGGGCAATGTGTGCTGGGTGTCATCTGCAGCTCACCTGCCTGCCGTTTGTGCACCGTGCAGAGCTCAGGTGTCACACGTCCCCCGGGGTCAGCCCCTCACTCCAGCGTGACCCCAGCAGGGTAAGAGTGCAGACTGGGGTGGGGAAAGAGAGGCACAACGTGACTCCATGAAGGGTTTCATCCTGGACACACAGGGACACTACTCCCCTGGGCAGTGATGCCTCTGCTCAAAGCAGCTCTGGACACCCTGGGATCCCAACAGCAGACATGTAGCAGAGCAGAGACATGGAGAAGGGTCTGTCAGTGATGGCATTCCAGGGATTGGGGCCACCTCTTGTCCCCATTTGGGACTAGAGCTGTCCCCGAGGAACCTGCCTGCCTGCTAAGCTGGTTTTAATCAGGGAGATGGAGACTGCAAATTAATTTAGATTAAAGAGAGGGGATTTAAGAGGCAGCCTCAACAGTGCTGTGAAAGAGGAGATGAGGAAAGGATAGAGCCTCTGTTTTGGGGTCCTGTGGGGCCGTGCCACATGTGACTGTCCCGGCAACAGGAGACAGTGGCACACGCCCAGTCAGGGCTGGTGGCCCCTTGCCTCATCCCAGCTGGTGTGGAAGGAAGAGGCCCTGGATGGAAGGGATTCTGGGAAGTGGGGGGTGGGGTCCCTGCCCAGCCAGCACCCTCTCTCTCCCCACTCGGGGAGGTGGGGACCTCTCATGGTGCCCCCTGGAAGCCTGGTCCAGGTCCTCTCTCTGTGCCTGGGGGCTGCATCTCCCCTGGTGCTGCTCATGATTGTGGCAGGAGGAGCAGGGGGACAGTGGGGACAGGGTGAGCTGCAGAGAACTGTGTCCTTGGTAACTGCTCTGGGGCTGGGATCATCCTGGGCATGGAGCCATCCTGGGGCTGGGACCACCCTGGGCCTGGGAGCACTCTGGCATGGGGACATCCTGAGATGACGTTACCCTGGGGTTACAGCATCCTGAGGTTGGGACCACCTTGGCATGAGACCACCACCCTGCAGCTGGTACCACCCTAAGCACAGCCCAAATGCCTGAGCCTCTCTGGTCCTGGCAAGACCTAGACCAAGGGAGGTGACATTGCAGGGTTGGGGTGCCCCTGTCCCTCGGGACCCCCACTTGTGTCCCTGACCCCATGCCTGCTGTCAGGGCCCTACTGCAGGAACGCTGTCCCTGCCACCCCTCTCCTGGTGACAAACTCCAGCTCTGTGACCGTCCTGTTCAACAGCACCAGCCACCGCTCGGGGCGAGGCCTCCTCCTGTCCTACGCCACCTCACAGCACCCTGGTAGGGGGGACCGCCCCGAGGGACACTCCTGTGCCTCAGCCTGTGGGGTGGGGGGCCATGGCTGGGGGTGGAGAGAGTCCTTGTTGACCCCAGAGTGGGCTTCCATTGCCCAAAGCTCCCTGAAGACTGAAGTTTTCCTAGCTCGGGAGCACAACATGGGAGGCTTCCACCTTGGGGCAGCACTGCTGGCACGGGGCTGATGGCAGCAGGGATTGAGAGGCCACCCCTGGGGTGTCCTGGGAAGATGTGGGTGCTGTGGGGCTGGTGAAGGCTCCTCACCCTGGGATGCCCCAGGAAGATGTGAGTGCTGTGGGGCTGGTGAGGTGTTCCTCACCCTGGGATGTCCCAGGAAGATGTGGGTGCTGTGGGGCTGGGGAGGGTTCCTCACCCTGGCATGTCCCTGTATTGCAGACCTGGTCTCCTGCCTGGTTCGAGGCACCCACTACAGCCAGGAGCACATTAGGTGAGTAGCCAGAAGATTTGGGTTGTCCCTGCTTTGGTGTCCCCTGCCCTGGCATTGCTGCTGGTCCCCGTCAGCCCTGCTTTCTCCTCATCCCTCTCCTGGATGCTTGGGGTGTGCTGGCCCTGGGCCTCTTGGGGTGCAGCCACAGTGGGATGGGGAGCAAAGGAGGTGCACAGAGGGGACTGGAGCAAGCCCTGGCCCCTCTTGCTGTGTGTTTCAGCGTGTACTGCCCCGCGGGCTGCAAGGGCATCGATGGGGACATCTGGGGCAACCCAAGCCAGGGTTACCGTGATGTAAGTGCAGAGCCCAGCTCATGCCATGGGCACACCAGGAAGGGTGCCCGGCACACATGGCTACTGCCTGTCCCTCTCCAGTAGATGGCAGGGGATGGGTTTGGCCATGTGGTGCCCCGTGGGGTATATGGCCCCCCGCAGGGGGCTGCTCTCACCCCTGCCCTGCCTCCCGCAGACCTCGGTGCTGTGCAAGGCAGCCGTGCACGCCGGGGTGATCGCGGATGAGCTGGGGGGGCAGGTCACCCTGTCCCGGCAGAAGGGCATCACACTCTACGAGTCAGCCTTCGCCAACGGGCTCCACTCCAAAAGGTGGGTAAGGAGGGGCTGGGGACTCTGACTGTGCCTCACACCTGGCTGTGACCCACCTGTGCTGGCACTGGGGACCTGCCCCACCTCCATTTCAGGGACCACACCTGATGCTCTCCCTTCTTTCCTCCTCTCAGGGGATCCCTCTCCGAGAAGCGGCTCCTGTTCCACAGAGGTATTTTTTACCCTGGTTCCCCTGAAATTAAGCCCTGATTTTGGCTGCCAAACTCGGTGCCATCCCCCATGCCACACCCGGCTGGAGGTTGTGGGGTCCCAGCATGCCATCTCCCATTGCCAGCCTGTGGTGACGTGCTGGAGGTGGCTGCCTTCAATGCTTCATCGTGGTGGCATGAGGTGGATGTGCTGGGCCAGGACCGAGCCTGGGTGGCTGAGCAGGCAGCACTGGGCACCGCCGGCCACTCCTGGGCAGCTGAACCTGGCTCTGAGGCTGCCTGGCTGGAGCTGGACCTAGGCACCCGCAGGAACATCACAGGTGAGTGTTGGCCATTGAAGGGGGAACGACAGCTGCCTTTGGTCCTGTGCCACCCTGACTGCTGTCCTCCACACGGTGACGTGTGCCAGCCTCAGTGATTCCCCCCACACAACTGTCCAGAGCAGGCTCCTTGAAGCACCTTGTGCCATGATTTCACTGGTGCAAACTGGGCTGCAGACAGCACCAACCCCCCCCCACCCCCGGGCTGTCCCTTCCCCCTGCCTCGCCCGCAGCCGTTTCTGGGCTGAACAAGTTCATGTCGTGCTCCTGTGTCTGGTGCCAGCCAGCGGCTTTTGTTCGGCCGGAGCCTGCCCAAAGTGGGGCTTTGTGCGGCGGCGGCTGGCGACCGCGGCCGGGAAAATGGAGACATTGTCCGGAGGGAGGCTGGAGGAGGGAGGAATGTGGGGCTGGCAGCCGGGGCTGGAGGTTATCGGCTCCTGGGGGCAGAGTGGGGGGTCCAGCACTTAAATCTGCCTCCCCAAGCCCCTCCCAGGGCTGCGGGGGAGTCCCAGAGGGGTGACAAGTCCTGTGCTCGAACCCCTCGCAGCAGGGATCTGAGTGTCCCAGAGGTCTGGGTTGTTCCAGCTGGGAAAGCTCCGGGGGGCATGTTGGGGCCCAGGGCGCACCCCAAGCCCTTCCCCATACCCCCGGCTGACAGCAAGCCCCACCCTGGGGCCCTGAGCTCGCTCCTGCACTCCCAGGCATCATCACCAAGGGCTCCTCTGAGCACCATGACTACTACGTGAGGTCCTACCGGGTGTCCTCCAGCCGTGATGGGAGGAACTGGAAACCCTACAGAGGGAGCGGTGCCCAGGAGGACAAGGTGGGCATGGGGAGGGGACTCCGGGAGGGGCTGCAGACCTCATGCCCATGGGCATTCAGCCATCAGCTCCCTCTTCACCCTTTCGGGCAGGTCTTTGAAGGAAACTCTGACAGCCGCGGGGAGGTCTTCAACGCCTTCATCCCCCCTATTGCTGCCCGCTACATCCGAGTCACGCCCCAGAGCTGGCACCAGCACGTGGCCTTGAAGCTGGCCCTGCTGGGCTGCCAGCTGGCACGGGTCCGTGCGCCCCGGCCCTACGGTGAGGCCTCTCACCTCACATCTCTTGATGTCCCAGATGTCCCCTGGAGACCTCCGCTTCCCTGTGGTGGTCTCACAGTCCATACTCCATCCCACAGTGCCCAGTGTCCCCGAGGAGGTCCCTGTCCCCACCAGCCACCCGGTCAGCCACACACCCATCCCTGGCATTGCCCTGGATCCAGAGAAGGCAGGTGGGTGCCATGGGGGGACTGTTCCTGGAGTGCAGCCCTGTCTTGTGGCTTCTACACACACCAGTAGACCCACTCAAGCTTTAAGATGCCAGTTTAATTTTCCTTCTTTGGTGGCCTGACTGGACTCCTGGCACCGATGGGTGCAGAGGGGTGGGACAGGGCACACAGGGGGCTGATGCTACCCTCCCTCCCCAGGCTCCACACTGCTGGTGATGCTGCTCATTGGTGGCTTCGTGCTCCTCTGCTCCAGCCTCCTGCTGCTGGCTTTCCTCTGCTACAGGAAGAGGTGGGTTCCATCCTGCACCCTGCTTCACCCCAAAGGACCTTGCATCACCTCCTCAAAGCCTGGCAGCTTTTTGGCTGCTCACTGGGTACTGAGGGGGTGCAACCCCTTGTGCAGCAGGTACAAGAAGGAGGGGGGTGGTGGGCACAGAGTGGCTGGGACCCTTCACCCCCATCTTGCTCTCCCCTTGGCAGGAAGCCGGCAGCAGAGCTGAACTGTGGGATCATGAAAGGTAAGAGGTCCCCAGCCCCTCCCTGGGGGTCCTGCTGGGCTTCAGGGGGGGTGCAGATGGTTTAGTGGGTGCTGCTGCCAAGCCCCACCCCTGGTGTCCCACCCCTGGGGACACCAGTCGGTCCCCAAGGGACATCATGTGACAATGGGGGGGTTCTGTTCTCACTCAGGGTACCCCGAAGTGGAGTTGAGCCAGGTGTGCTCCCTGCAGAGCCTGCAGCCCTCTGGCTCCATGCTCACCTCCTTCCCCACCCCACCTACGCTGGGGGACCTCAGCCGGACCCATTCACCAGGTAATAAGGACACTGGGGATGAACAGGTCCCACTGCACCCTGGGCTGCCCACTGCCCCCATCTCCAGCACCAGTCTGGTCCAACCTCTGCCCTGCATCGTGGTCCTGTGCAAAAAGGAGACCCTGGTGTGGCTACAAATAATAGTTGATTATTATTATTTTATTATCCCACCTCAAGCCCAGGTGTGGGTATCGGAAGGTGGCTGGAGGGCTGCTCCATGCTGAGCCAGAGGGATGTGTCCACCCCCATGAGTGGTTGTCCTGGCCTGGATGGCTTTGGCACACACCTGCCCACCAGTTCCCAGCCCAGGGCATCCAGACGTGCCCGGCGTTTTCCACCCACGGGCGCCTCCGACCCACCCGCACGTGGAACGGTACCACGACCGCCGCCCTGCCGACCCCCACCTTACAGCTCGGTGTCCCCATTCCAGAGTACGCCGAGCCAGACCTGCTGCAGGTGAGCCCCAGCAGCCAGCCGTGCCCGTCCACCTTCAAGCCCTTCCCGGACGAGGGCTACACGCTGCCGCTGGTCGTCAGCCACTACGACATACCGGGAAAGCACCACGAGTACGCCGAGCCGCTGCCACCCGAGCCCGAATACGCCACTCCGTTCTGCGAGCCCGAGCCCGCCGGCACCCCCCGCACGGCCGCGCCGCCCGGCTGCCCCGCGCCGCGCTACGATGCGCCCACCCTGCGGGCTGCCGAGCTGCCCAGCGGGGCCCGGACTGCCAGCCCCGCCGGCGTCGATGCTTCCTCTGCAGAAGGCTCGCCGGGGAACTGTCCCTTCTCACATGTTTATCACGAAGCCTTGTGACGGCTGGAGGGGCGCGGGGGAGCGCGGCGGCGGTGGCCGCGGGAGGTGCCGCGCTCAGGGTGCGGGGCCGGGAGAGCTTTTCTAAGAACGCTTCTATTTAAATACAAATCTTTACTACAGCCTCGCTCCGGCGCTCTGACGACCCCCATCCTGCGCTGTCACATGTAGCCGTAGCCTGACCCCGAGCCCCGCCTCTCTGCCGTTTACCGCCCGCGCTCGGAGCGCCGGAACGAGCGATTACCGGCGCCCCCAACTGCAAAAATTGTGCTTCCGAAATCTCTTGATGTCGATTCCGCGGAGGCGGCCGCGTGACCGCCTCCGTGCCACGCACGGCAGAAACCCTTTTTAAAGCTGCGCTTTCCGTCCGCCAGAACGGGAAACCGGCAGAGCTCTGCTGAGCGTACGGCGAGCTGCCCTCCCTGTTCCCCCCACTAGTAGCATGGATGTATTGTTCCTTCTCCCTTTTAACGCAGGTTTCGTCCNATGCTACCCTCCCTCCCCAGGCTCCACACTGCTGGTGATGCTGCTCATTGGTGGCTTCGTGCTCCTCTGCTCCAGCCTCCTGCTGCTGGCTTTCCTCTGCTACAGGAAGAGGTGGGTTCCATCCTGCACCCTGCTTCACCCCAAAGGACCTTGCATCACCTCCTCAAAGCCTGGCAGCTTTTTGGCTGCTCACTGGGTACTGAGGGGGTGCAACCCCTTGTGCAGCAGGTACAAGAAGGAGGGGGGTGGTGGGCACAGAGTGGCTGGGACCCTTCACCCCCATCTTGCTCTCCCCTTGGCAGGAAGCCGGCAGCAGAGCTGAACTGTGGGATCATGAAAGGTAAGAGGTCCCCAGCCCCTCCCTGGGAGTCCTGCTGGGCTTCAGGGGGGGTGCAGATGGTTTAGTGGGTGCTGCTGCCAAGCCCCACCCCTGGTGTCCCACCCCTGGGGACACCAGTCGGTCCCCAAGGGACATCATGTGACAATGGGGGGGTTCTGTTCTCACTCAGGGTACCCCGAAGTGGAGTTGAGCCAGGTGTGCTCCCTGCAGAGCCTGCAGCCCTCTGGCTCCATGCTCACCTCCTTCCCCACCCCACCTACGCTGGGGGACCTCAGCCGGACCCATTCACCAGGTAATAAGGACACTGGGGATGAACAGGTCCCACTGCACCCTGGGCTGCCCACTGCCCCCATCTCCAGCACCAGTCTGGTCCAACCTCTGCCCTGCATCGTGGTCCTGTGCAAAAAGGAGACCCTGGTGTGGCTACAAATAATAGTTGATTATTATTATTTTATTATCCCACCTCAAGCCCAGGTGTGGGTATCGGAAGGTGGCTGGAGGGCTGCTCCATGCTGAGCCAGAGGGATGTGTCCACCCCCATGAGTGGTTGTCCTGGCCTGGATGGCTTTGGCACACACCTGCCCACCAGTTCCCAGCCCAGGGCATCCAGACGTGCCCGGCGTTTTCCACCCACGGGCGCCTCCGACCCACCCGCACGTGGAACGGTACCACGACCGCCGCCCTGCCGACCCCCACCTTACAGCTCGGTGTCCCCATTCCAGAGTACGCCGAGCCAGACCTGCTGCAGGTGAGCCCCAGCAGCCAGCCGTGCCCGTCCACCTTCAAGCCCTTCCCGGACGAGGGCTACACGCTGCCGCTGGTCGTCAGCCACTACGACATACCGGGAAAGCACCACGAGTACGCCGAGCCGCTGCCACCCGAGCCCGAATACGCCACTCCGTTCTGCGAGCCCGAGCCCGCCGGCACCCCCCGCACGGCCGCGCCGCCCGGCTGCCCCGCGCCGCGCTACGATGCGCCCACCCTGCGGGCTGCCGAGCTGCCCAGCGGGGCCCGGACTGCCAGCCCCGCCGGCGTCGATGCTTCCTCTGCAGAAGGCTCGCCGGGGAACTGTCCCTTCTCACATGTTTATCACGAAGCCTTGTGACGGCTGGAGGGGCGCGGGGGAGCGCGGCGGCGGTGGCCGCGGGAGGTGCCGCGCTCAGGGTGCGGGGCCGGGAGAGCTTTTCTAAGAACGCTTCTATTTAAATACAAATCTTTACTACAGCCTCGCTCCGGCGCTCTGACGACCCCCATCCTGCGCTGTCACATGTAGCCGTAGCCTGACCCCGAGCCCCGCCTCTCTGCCGTTTACCGCCCGCGCTCGGAGCGCCGGAACGAGCGATTACCGGCGCCCCCAACTGCAAAAATTGTGCTTCCGAAATCTCTTGATGTCGATTCCGCGGAGGCGGCCGCGTGACCGCCTCCGTGCCACGCACGGCAGAAACCCTTTTTAAAGCTGCGCTTTCCGTCCGCCAGAACGGGAAACCGGCAGAGCTCTGCTGAGCGTACGGCGAGCTGCCCTCCCTGTTCCCCCCACTAGTAGCATGGATGTATTGTTCCTTCTCCCTTTTAACGCAGGTTTCGTCCGCTCTTACCACGTTTCTGCGTTTTCACCACAAAACCCGCTGTTTTTCGGCCTCGCTGTGCCGGCGGCGATATGCAAATCACGCAGAGCATGCTGGGTCATCCCCAGCGCGCCCGCGAGTGAGGGGAGGGCGGTGCCTGCGGAGGGCGGTGCCTGCGGAGGGCGGCACCTGTGATGGGCGGTGCCTGCGGTGGGCTACGCGCAAGCGCAGCCAGGCTCACTTAGTGATTGGCTGGCGCCGCGGAGCGTTTCCGGGCGGCGGTGCCCCGGAAGGGTTCGAGGCTGCGCGGCGAAGGGAACGCAGCCGGTGGCGGAGCTTCGGTCCGCCTGCGGGTCATGGGGAGGTACGGGACGGCGGAGGGGCGGGGTGGGGATCGAGACGGTCCATTCCCGCTGGCGGAAGGTTCCAAATGCTTTACAGCCTAAAACAGGGAGGGAGCGCGGGGGTGGGTGCGGCAGGATACGTTCCGCCGCTCGCCGGAACGACCCGGGCCTGGCGCCGGTATTCAAACCTTCGCCCGTGTGGCCGTCAGGACATCGGAAGGGAGGTCCTGGAGTCGGAAAGGGTGACCCTGCAGCCTTGACAGGATGGGCGTGGTCCGATGCGAGGCGAATTCGGTGACTTTGGTGTTTCCCGACGGCTTCGACCCCCACAGCCGGCGGAGACGTTCTGCACGGGCGTGTTTCCTTCGCTCCTATAACGGCGTTCCCGGCGGGCAGGCGTGGGGCTGGTGACCTCTTTAAGCTGGCGGCTGGGAAGATGCTGGATTAAAACCTCTACAAGTGTGGAGCTGTGGGCTCCCCAGGTGCCAAGTGTCAGTGTGTTGGGGGCAAAACGCAAAGCTGGACCCTGAGTGAGGAGGCTGAGGCTGGAGGTGTGAGTGACACAGCAGCCTCTGGCAACAGCTCCGGGGAACAAAAAGAGCTTTTTGATTTGTTTTAGCTGGTGCAGTTCGTGGATAAGTGCAGGAACCCGGAGAGCTTTTCTAAGGCTCTTCTATTTAAATACAAATCTTTACTACAGCCTCACTCCAGCGCTCTGATTGTCCCCATGCTGCGGCTCCACCTGCAGCTGCTGCCTGAGCCCAAACCTCTTTCTGCCCTGCCTCTCTGCACTGAGAGTGTAAGGGAAGACTTTACATCGAATTTTAATAACTAGAGCAGAAAACACAACTTTGCACATTTTCTCTAACGATGAAGGAGCATCCAAACTGTGCAGCCCCTTGCAAACCCATCTAAGTGATGGTAGAAATTGTTACACCTTGATGGCAGAGGGAGCCTTGGAGCCTTGCATACCTCCAGAGAACATGCTGAAGGTTTGCTTGGCCTTGACATATGCTTTGTAGCCCTGTGCAGTGGTACCAGTGCTTGGTGAGTTATAGCAGTGTGGTGGGTTTAAAGAGCTGACAGAGTGAAGCTCTCAAATGAATTGGAGAAAAAACAGAATTATATTTGAAGAGTTACAGGCAGGAATTCCAAGGCAGAGACAAAATCCATAAGCGAATCCCCTGGAATTTTCCCCAACCCAAAACTAAATTTGTACTCCCCAGTGCTCCAATCCCCCTCCCCCTGCCCAATGCCTCTGCCATCCAAGAGGCCTAAACACAGCCTCTGGAGGCCCCAAACCAGGTCTGCTCCTTACATGTTTGTCCCCATAAAGCAGCTCCAGCCAGACACAAGGCTGGAGGGGGAGGAAAGGAGAAGGAGCTGGCCTGGCCCTGAGTTTAGGAAGAGATAGCAGGATTATGGGATTGAATAACAATCTTCTAGTCCCTAAAGGATTTTTTTTAACCCTGTGGTTCCTAACCTGGGACAAGCAGTGCCAATTGTGGCTGCCAAACCTGACCCTGACACAGAGGGAAGCTGAGGGAAGGTCCAAGCTCATCTGCATGTCACTGCTGACAGCAAGGCTCAAGATACTGTTTTCTGACAGAAAAGTGGAATTTGGCCGAATTTCTGCTCCCGTTTCAGGACTACATATTGGGAAGAAATTCTTGACAGTGAGGGTGGGAAGACACTGAACAGGTTGCCCAGAGAGGCTGTGGATGTTCCTTCCCTGGAGGTGTTCAAGGCCAGGTTGGATGAGGTCTTGAGCAGCCTGGGCTAGTGGGAGGTGTCCCTGCCCGTGGCAGGGGGGTGGAACTGGATGAGCTTTAAAGTCCCTTCCAACCCGACTCATGCTGTGAGTCTGAATCCTCATCCTCTGCAGCAGCAATTCTGTGCTATCTTCTGATAAGCAAACCTCTCGTGCTGCAGTCAGGGCCACCCCTGGTGCCCTGCACGGGACTGCATCTCCTTGTGCTGCTGCGCTGGCAGGGGTGACATGAGACGTGTCTGGTGTTCCTGTAGGAGTGGGAGTGGTGTGGAAGAGGAGGAAGCGAGAGTAGGGTACGGCTGCCTGCTGCTCTGGGAAGGTTTGGAGACCATGGCCGCTGCGCTGGCTGGCCCCACAGCGGTCGCTGATGTAATTAAAGATCTAGACACTCAGATAGCTGTAAGTAAAGCACGGGGCTGGCATGTGGGATGTGTCCTGGGAATCTTCACGTTCCCCTGGATTTCTGTTTGGGGATCTTAACAGCACGTGGAGAGTGCAGTAAGATCCAGAAATCGATCAAATGACTTTGAGCTGCTCAAGTGCTTCCTGCCCTGCCCGAGGGTTTCAGGGCTTTCTCCCCCTGCATGGTGGGTGACAAATCCTGCATTGTGGGTTCATGAACAGCCTCAGAGCTAAAACCAAGGCTCTTAAGTCCCTCCTGATCTTGTGCTGAGCTTCTGGTTCAGAATTGCCATCTGAGGAGTTTGTGGGCGTGAGTGTAATGGTTTTCCATCGCTAATTCACTTCAATTGGAGATAGAAACCTCCTGAGGGCTCTGCAGAAGTGTCCTGAGGGCTCTGTGTGGGTGAGTGTGGCAGTGCATGAGTGCTGTGGAGTGAAGCCCTAAAGCAGCCACTTCTGAGTGCTCCTGTGTGATGTCTGTGTTTGGTGTGAATTAACCCAGACTAACAGAGTGCGCTCTGCTGAGCGCCCAGCGTCTGCAGCTCGGGCAGCAGACTGCAGCCTCCTCTTCTGGAGCAGTAAGGGCAGAGCAAAACTTCAAGCTTGGGGCATGTTGAGAGCCTTCCAGCCACAACACAGAATAGCTGCCAATCAGTCTGTGCCAGCCCAGTGGCCAATACCCTGGGTACCTTCAGGCGCTGAAGGTTCGAATAACCACTGAGCTGCTGCAAGCCACTTCTGGTTCAACACTAACAACCCACAGTAGATCTGGCACTTTGGCTGTGGGTGTGCCTGTGGCATCACCTCTGAGCACCCAGCACTGAAAATAAACCCCACGTTGAGCCTCCACTGAGAGACTGCTTCAGGCTGGGCTTGCAGTGGGGTCTCAGGAGCATGGAGATAAGGACTTGAACACAGTGCCTGCTGCTGCAGGAGCAAGCTGTGTCCTTTAGTTAACTCTTTGCATGATCTCTTCCTCAAAGCTGTGGATTCAGAAGGCCCTGGCAGGAGGGTGAGGGGTGGGCATGCAGGAGGGATTCACCCCAAGAACATTGGCACTGCCTGCAGCTGCTGTGCTTCTCCTGGAGAGCTTCACATTCTATGCACCAGGGAAGGTTTTCTCTTCTGGACTTTGCTTCTCTCCTCTTGCTGTGCCCAAGGAGAGCAAATCCTCTGTAAAGCTGTGGGACTCCTCAGGACACTGCTGTTTACCCTGCAAAGACAGGATCAGCTGTGGGGCTCCATTTGCTAACTCTGCCTTTCCTTTCCTTTTCCAGTTGATTGGTTTGGGTCCCCACAACCCCAAGAAGAAACAAGATCTAGATAAGCTTTATGATCTCAAAGCTAAAGCCCAGCAGATTATGAACCAGTTTGGCCCTTCAACCTTGATCAACCTCTCCAACTTCTCCTCCATAAAGCCAGAACCAGCCAGCACTCCCCCCCAGAGCTCCATGGCCAACAGCACTGCCGTGGCGAAGATGCCAGGGACGCCCAGTGGAGGAGGACGCCTCAGCCCTGAGAGCAACCAGGTGATTCCCTCCCTGACTTAAGGATGAGGGAGGCCTTCAGACCTGCCCAGGGCTTAATTCTCTCCTTCCTTAACCATTCCATGATTCTATGAATTCCCCATGTGTGTCTGTTTTCTCTGGCCAAGCTCACAGACCAGAGTGATAACTTTATCTGTGTCCCGTAAGACTAAGTGTTCTGGTGTTGCTCAGCAGCAGTAGCATTTCAGTTCTCTGCCCTGTTTGGGCTTAGAGGGGGCTGCCTTCTGTCCTGGAATAGCCCAGCACACTCAGATCTGGTTTCCATTTGAAACACTAAAGCTGATAACCATGAGAGCCCTGGAGATGCCTCCCTTGTTCTCTGAGCACACACAGAGTCACCAACATGGTGCCTGCACTTCTGTTTGCCTCTTAAACCCTCTGCTTCTGCCTTGGTCCCACCCTGCCACCAGCTTTGCTTCAGCCAGTGGCATTTTTGTGCCAGTTTAGTGCAGGAGGCTTCTTTGTCCTGGGCCTGCTGCGTTCCACTTTGTGTTCAGAGCAACCCTTGGGGCTGCAAAATGCCTCCTTAACACCTGATGGCTCTTATCTCTAACATTTTCTAGCTCTGCCACTCCTGAGCTGTGTCAACACCGAGTCTGGGGCCTAGGGGGGTGGGGAGGAAGAAGTTCTGTTGTGGCTGTGCTGTGTGGGCAGCTGTCAAAGCTCAAGAAGTAAATCTTCACCCCATCCCCCTTCCCCTCCACGTTCAGGTTTTAACCAAGAAGAAATTGCAGGACCTGGTTCGTGAGGTGGATCCAAATGAGCAGCTGGATGAAGATGTGGAGGAAGTAGGTACCAACTCATGGCAAGGACTACAAAAAGAGCTAATCTAGGGTTTTTCAGGGACCAGTGGCCCTGTGTGTGAGGGAGGGAGCCTGGGTTGGTTCATTTTACACCTCAGGAGCCTCCTGTTCCCTGCAGCCTTCAGCTGTCTGGGTCTGCTTCTGCATCTGCGTCTGAAAGGGTTTTTAAAAGAGCAACGCACACCTCTGAAGCAGCAGCTTCTGAGGGCATTGCTTTCATACTTTCCACATAATTTGAGCTGCCTGATGCTGATGAGCCTGGTGGTTGTCCCTGTTCTGCCCCAGATGCTGCTGCAGATTGCTGATGATTTCATTGAGAGTGTGGTGACTGCAGCCTGCCAGCTCGCGCGGCACCGCAAGTCAAACACCCTGGAGGTCAAAGATGTCCAACTGCATCTTGGTGAGTGAGTCCCTTTGCCCCTCAGCTGAAGTCAGGGCATGGCTGTGGTGTCAAAGTGGAAACTGCAAGTAGCTGCAGCCTTGTTGCTGCTTAAGGGGATGCATGAGGTGTCTGTCTCTAACTGTCCCTGCTTCAGATCACAGAATCACAGGTGGGAGGGGTTGGAAGGGACTTCCAGAGATCAAGTCCACCCCCCTTGCCAGAGCAGGGTCACCCAGGAACACATCCAGACATGTCCTGAAAGTCTCCAGACAAGGAGACTCCACAACCTCTCTGGGCAGCCTGCTCCAGGCCTCCATCACCTTCATACCAAAGAATTTTCTCCTCCTGTTCAGATGGAACCTTCTGGGTTCCAGTTTGTGCCCCTTGCCCTTTGTCCTGTCCCTGGGCACCACTGAAAAGAGGCTGGCACCCTCCTGACACCCACCCTTCAGATACCTTGCAGCTGTGCAGTTTGTAGCCTGTCTTGGAAGCTCCCCAGCACAGGGACTGCATCTTCCCCATGTTTGCTGCTGTGCAGTCCTCCACTGCTCTGCTTTTGGGAAGCTTTCCTGGCTGCTGTGTGGATCAGCAGCTCCAGACAGGCTGCTGCCAGTGGTGACCCTCAACTGCTGTGAGGGGTGGCTGGGGCAGAGTGCTGAGCTGTGCTCTCTTGCAGAGCGCCAGTGGAACATGTGGATCCCAGGCTTTGGCTCTGAAGAGATCAGGCCCTACAAAAAGGCCTGCACTACAGAAGCTCACAAACAGGTAAGGAGCCCTAAGTGGGGAGTGGTCTTTGACTCCTGGCACCATGTGAATTTGTAGCCTCTTGCACTCCAATTAACTTCAGAGTCTCCTTGCTGGTTTGTGCAGAGAGGACTTTTCAGTGCTCCAAGGGGCTGGTCAGAAAGCTGGGGACAGACTTTTGAGCAGGACCTGTTGTGACAGGACAAGGGAGATGGTTTGAAACCAAAAGAGGGAGATTCAGAGTGGAGAGAAGGGAGAAATTTTGCTGCTGAGAGTGGTGAGAGCCTGTCCCAGGTTGCCTAGAGAGGTGGGAGATGTCCCATCCCTGGAACCGTTGCAGGTCAGGTTGTTTGGGTCTCTGAGCAACCCACTCTGGTTGCAGCTGTCCCTGTGCAGGCAGCACTGGAACCACACCAGCTGTGGCCTTTTAAGTGAGTGGTTAGAGCTGGGGAGGAGCTGCCCCGGGGAGCTGTTGCAGCTCATGGGTGATGTTGCATCTCCCCTCCTGCAGCAGCTGCTGAGCCAAGAGAGACCTTGGCATAGGATTTGATCTGTGCACTAGCTTTGGGCTTTCACCCCTCGAGGGGAGGAGCCCAGGCCCTCACTTTCCCTCTGCCTCTAGCTTGAGACCCCATTAAAGATTCAAACAGACCGGAAAGTCCTGTGTGGAAACAAATCAGTCTGTGTCCTGGGGAACACAAGACACTTTGTAGCTGCACAGTGGCAGGTTTGTTCTGCCCTAACCTTGTCTGAGCTGCTCTGCCTCCTGTGTTCTTTTTCCTCCTACAGAGGATGGCTCTGATCCGCAAAACTACCAAGAAGTAGCTCCTGGGAGGAGCCCACAGCAGACCCAGCGTGTCTGGGACACCTGCAGCCTCCACCATGCCATCCATGGGATATTTTTTTTAATGCTTTACAGAGAAGCATATATTTTTTATGAATGGTGCAGCAATATCTTGACTTTATGAGAAGATCTGCCAAAAACATTCTCCACCCCCTTGCTCGTCCCCCACGAGCGCTGCGCGTCTCAGCCCAGAGACTTCTTATTTGTGACTTGAAAGTGGTTTCTCTTGTCAGTGGTTACCCAAGGGACAGAGCCTTTGTGTGGGACAGTATTAGAAGCATCTGTAGAGGTTTTTGTTTCCTCCCTCCTGCCCCTACCTGCTCCAGTACTTTGTAATGTCAGTGTTTCTACAAATACTTGCCTTTGTTTTACATGAATAAAGAAATTATTGCTCTAAGGTCATGGTGCAGCCTCTGTGCTGCTGCTTTCTCTGTGTGGTGTCCTGGTAAGACACTTGCCCTGGGCTTTGGAGCCAGTGGGAGGCTTTAGCCAGGCTCTGCTGTGCTGGTGGGGCTGGGCAGGTGCTTCCCCTCCTCACATCCAGCCCAGGGTGAGGAGTTGCCCCATTACTTGAACCATCCAGAGCAGGACATGGTGACTGAGGCCAAGGAACTGAGGTGATGGTGCTTTTCTGTGTGCCTGGCACATGGAGAAAGGCCTCATCCCCTGCCTGCTCTACACAGCCTTCACCAGAGAAGCCCCAGGTGTGCTTTTGGTGGTGAGGAGGGAGGTGGCAGCTCTGTGAACTCCTGTACAACAGGGAGGCCCTGTCCTGTTTGCTGCTGGGCCCTTGGCCTCTCGTTGTCTGCAGGGAGGGGAAAGTGCCCAGGCTGACATCGTTCAGGACCCGGAATGGGCTCCCCTCTGCTGCTGAGGAGCCCTGGCAGTGTGGGTAACACCAGGCTGGTGGATGCTGGGACAGAGCTGATGCTATGGGACAGCTTGCAGGGATATGGAGTTGTTCCCTGACTGCTCCAGCTTGATGTGCCCAGGAGGAGCAGCTTTTCAAAGTCTCCTGAGCATGGAGGACACCAGCTCTGGGCAAGAAGGTTGGGTGATAAAAGTGGGTTTAGATCACCACAGACCTGCTGTAGGACCTGGGGTGCTGGGAGGAGCTGTGCTGCTGTATCAGAGGCTGGGGACAGCCTTGCAGAAAGGGATTTGGAAGGAGATGAGAGGAGTGAGGGTGACACCCACCTCTGCAGACGACTGCCCCATCTTGCCTGGGACTTCGCCCTTCCCACAGGCAGCCTTGGCACCAGCTGCTTCTTCCCCAGGAAAACAGGGGCAGGCAGAGAGGTGAGCAGGGGGCGTTTAATGGGCCCTTGCCCACTGCTTCTGCTGCACCTCAGTGCTCCATCCACACCTCACCTCCTGTTCATTGCAGTGGGCAGAGCCCAGCCCGTCCCAGTGTCCCCAGCTCTAGCAGGAGCATCTTTTCTTCTCCTCCTTCTCAGGCACCTGAGCCTTGCGCGGTGCCGGCAGGGGGACGCTGCTCTTCACCCCGTGCCACGCCTCACCGGGTGCCAGCCGCCCCGTCTGCAGCGCCTGGTAGATGGCCAGGGTCAGCATCTGGAAAGCCTGTGCCACATTGCTGGCATCCTTGGCCGAGGTCTCCACGTACTGCACACCCAGCGAGGCCGCCGGCTTCTCTGCCTCCTTCCTGCCCACCCGCCGCTGCCCCACCAGGTCGCTCTTGTGTCCCACCAGCAGGAAGATGATGCGGGAGGGCTGCAGGGTGTCCGTCACCTCCCGGTGCCAGCGCCGCACGCTCTCGAAAGACGCACGGTTGGTGAGGTCGAAAAGCAGCATCCCCCCGGCGGAGTTGCGGTAGTAGGAGCGAGTCACGGACCTGGGGCACAAAGAGGACAGGGGTGAGCAGCCCCGGGGCTGTTCGGGGTCACTTCGGGCAGCGTTTTCCCTGCCCGAAGAGCAGCCTCAGCCGCGTCCTGACCCCTGCAACCCGCACTGTGCTCCTCAGATCCCGTAGGAGTGAGGAGCCCTGGTCCCATTTGCTGTACCAGCGATTCCTTGCACAGCGATCCAAGCTCTCCCACCCTCTGCAGCCACATCCCTGGAGTTATCCAGTGCCCTGCAGTGTCCTGGAGCTCGTCCATCTCCTGTAGCTGTGCCCCTCAAGCTCTCCTGTCCCCTGCAGCCATATCCTTCAAACTTGCTCACCTCCTGCAGCCACAGGCCTGCCATTGTCCTGCCCTCTGCTACCACACCCCACCGAGCTCCTCTGCTCCCGGCAGCCAGCCCAGCCGGCAGCGGGCAGCCCCAGCAGTGAGGTGTGAAGGTTTCCAGCAGCTGAGCTGGGCAAACCACTCTGTCTGTTTCCCAGTGGGCTCCCAGCCTCTGCTCCATCACTGTGCAGCTAGTGGGGCAGAGGGGTACTTGCAGTGTGTGTGGGGTGTCCTGTACCTGCTTTGGAGCTGGAGCCAAGGCTTACAAGACAATCTCAAGGGCTCCTCTCTCTGGGACACCCTTGGCTTTGGTTCAGCACAGCCCCTGCAGCCTGCCCAGTGCTGGGCACTGTGTTCCCCACCCACAGGGCTGCCCCAGCAAGGGGGTGGGTGGGTACATGGCTGTATCCAGGCCCTCCCCAGGGTTGGGATGAGCATCCCACCAGCACTCTAAATCCAGGGGAGCGTGCAGCCCCATCACACCTCCCCACATCATGGCTGAAGCCAGACCCACCTGAACCGCTCCTGCCCGGCCGTGTCCCAGAACTGCAGCTTCACTCGCAGCCCCGGCTGCAGCTCCACGAACTGCACGTGGAAGTCCACCCCCACGGTCTGGTTGATGGCATCCAGGAAGACGCCCTCGGTGTAGCGCCGCAGCAGCGAGGACTTGCCCACCGTGGAGTCCCCCAGCATGATCACCCGGAACTGGTACTGCCACCGTGGCTCCATCGACGCTGCCGCGCTCTGGCTGGCCCCCGCGCGCGGAGCGTGCCCAGGCAGGCAGCACCAGAGCCTCTGCTCCTCCACCCAGGAGGCGTTCCCGACGCCGTGGGTGCTGGGTGGCCCCCGAGCAGCCTCTTTCCCTTTATCTTGGCTACATCCAACTGGAAGCACCCAAGATGAGCCTGGTCCCACTTTCCCAGGAGTGTCCCTGAAACGGGAGGACCATCAAGTGATGTGGCCACAGCATCAGCGACCCTCCCAAAGCAGAGCAAATGTGTCACAGAACCAATTGGGATGGAGAAGACCTTGAAGATCATCCAGTCCAACCATGAACCCAACACCATCGAGCGTCCCTCACCACCACAGCTTCAGGGCTTTTAAACCACCCTCCCCAGGGTTCAGTGCTCATCTCAGCCTTAATTTGGTGTGGAAATGTCTCAGGTTTATTCAAACTGTCCCTGCAGAGCAGTGTCAGGATTGCTGAGGCCCCAAATTAAAATAACCCAAGGTGGGGGGTGCAGCCCTGCACATCACACAGAGGTGGGGAGGCTGCAGGGTGCTGGGGCAAGAGAGAAGCACCCCCACAGGTGGAGGATCCCTGTCAGCACTGGCAGCGCTCCTGGGGCTCTTTCTGTGCCAGGGTTTGCTGGCGGCTCTGTCTGGGGATGAGCCTGATACCACCACAGGCACCATGGGGGGCGAGCCCCTCCTGCTCCCCCAGAGCTCGCTGGATGCCCCCTGCCAGCATCTGGAAGGCTAACTCCACATTGAGGTTGGTGCGTGATGAGGTCTCCACGAAGGTCATGCCCAGGGTGGCAGCCAGGTGCCCAGCCTCCTCCGCTGACACTGCGCGCTCGGCCGCCAGGTCACTCTTGTGTCCCACCAGGACAAAGGCAGGGGACCTGTCCCCGGCTGCTTCCCGGTACCACTCGGGGATGTGCTCGAAGGACACCCTGTTGGTGAGGTCAAAGACCAGCAGCACCCCTGCTGCGCTCCGGTAGAAGGACCTGGTGATGGACCTGGGCACACCATGAGAAGTTGGTGAGAGTGGGGAGCACCTTGGCACCCTCCCCCCATCTAAATCAATAGGATGAAGCTTGGGGGGATTGTTTGGTCCCAGCTGGAACCTCGGGATTAGGAAGGGGAGACTTGCCTGGGTGATTTGCACCCCCCCTTTTCTGCTCAGCATCCCCCCAACCCTGGACTAGGGGGGATCCAAAGGAGGCTTGGGGTCTTCACAAGGGCTGCAGGATTCCTCCATCCCTTCCACCCCAACCCGGATGGGGCAACAGCTGTGGGTGGGGATCAATGGAGCTCAGCAGTAGGTAGAAATGGGGCACCCCCAGATCAATCCCGGGGCTCCCAAAAGGCTCCCAGGGATGGAGGCAGTGCTGGACCCCTCCCTCCAGTCACAGCCCCCAGATCTTCAGCCCTTCACTCCTCGGTGAGCCTCGTTCATGCTCTCAGGAGGTCCTGGCTCTAGTCCTATGCAATCAGGAAGGAAATCCCTTTGCCCACCATGCCCCCAGGACCTGCATCCAGCTCTTTCCCTTGGCCACACCCCCAAAATCAGCTCCAGCTCCGCTCCAAGCTCAGCACAGAGTTTCACCAGCCCCGAGCGCGTCCTTGCTCCAGCGAACCGTAGCCGCCGATCCCCGCACGCCCACCCCTGCGCCGGGTCAGCTGAGTGCTGGGGCCCACATGGGGGCTGTGTCCCCGTCCCCACCTCACCTGAACCGCTCCTGGCCGGCCGTGTCCCAGAGCTGCAGCTTGGCCCTGCCGGCGGGCGGCAGCGGCACGGTGCGGCTGTAGAACTCCACGCCGATGGTGGGGCCGGGGGATGCTGTCCTCGTAGTCCCCCCACACGGACCCTCGGCGAAGCAGCGCAGCAGCGACGACTTCCCCACTGCTGCGTCCCCCAGCACGATGACACGGAACTGGTAGTGCCCCTCGGGGTTAAGGTCCTGGGTGGGATCTGTCATTGTTCCTATCTTGGCCGCTGTGCCCATGGAGGCACTCGATTCACCGGCTCCAGGCGGCCCAGGTCCTGGCCCAGCTGCGTTGTGCTCCGCTGGTGGGACTGGGAAGGTCTCCACCCCTGCCCCACCTTGCAGCGCCTTCCCTAGGGACAGGGACAGGTCTGACCTCACGGGCACCCAGGCAGACAAACAAACTGTCCCAGGGAGGAGGGAGAAGCCTCCGGTTCCGTCCTCACCCTCCCCAGGCTGTTTGGCACTGTCACATGCCAGCGCCGCTCCGCGGCTCGGCTTCGGTGGCGGAAGCAGGGATGGCCACGCCGTGGGTGCCCCCAGAGAGGTGCTGGAGTCACCCAGGAAGCCGAAATCCTAGGGAAGCTGCCAGGGTCGAGCTCTGCCGGAAAGGGATTCCCAGGTCCCCACGAGGAGACAGGAGGAGGGGTCAGAGGCAGTGGCTCGGTGCCACTAGGACAGAGGTGCTCTGCAAAGACCCGGGACACCCGCAGCGGGGACTCTGCCATCAGCCAGCCCCCACCCCGTCCCCACAGCTGTGCATGAGACAAACATAAAGGCTCGGTGGTGCAGGGTCAGCTTCCGCTGTGCTTGCTCCCCATCTGAGAAAACAGGCAGCAAGTCACCAGGGCAACGCTGAGACCCGAGGGGCTGGGGTGCTCCCTGCACCTGTGACTCGCCTGCACACAAGCACCCAGCACCCGGGATCCATTCACCCGAGGAACCTCCAGTGGTGGATGCTGCTCAGCTCCCACGTCTGGAGGAAGGGAAAGAGCAGCTTCCAGTCAGTCCAGCTCTGGTGTGCAAAGGGATCCCCCTCGGGTGGCAACTCAGCAGTAGTGGAGCACCAAATCGACAGACATAAAACCACACCGGAGCCATGCACCAGCTGCCTTAAGACCCAGCCCATGGTATAGCCACGGCAGAAATGACAGAACCCACCTGGCAGGGTCCACGACCCCTGGCACAAGCAGCTGCTTAGATTTCAATTGTCTCACCCTGAGCACTCAGGACACCAGCAAGGACTCCCCACCACCACCCACCCAATGGTCTAAGCCCTGGCTCAGCAGTCAGGTGCCACCCCACAGCCACCCCCCATCCCACAATACCAGCAGCAGACAGGGTGAGGATTGCATGGGATTGTTTATTCAAAATATTTCATATCTGGACCCTTTCCCAAGTTCTTCTGAGAAATCTCCACAGGACGGATCTAACATTTAAATGAAATCCTGAGCAGCACCTGGAGCCAAACCAGTTTCCTCTCCCTGTAGTGCAGCTGAGCAGAGCCCAGGAGCACCTGTTCCCATCCCTCGGGGGAGTTCACAGCTTGGGAAGGGACCAGATCTGGCTATACCAACCTCCCACTTCTGGAGGAGAGAGCTGGAAAAGAACCAAGTCCTGCTCTGCAGCACTGAAGCCCCTGGGGACCAGCTTACCTCAGCCTCTCATGCTGCAGAGACCTGGAGGGGAGATAAAGAAGAAATGATGCAGCCCAGGTTAAGTGTGGCTGGGCCTAGATCTCACTGCAGTTCCCCATCCTGGACCTCACTGCCCTCTATCTCCTCTCCCCACACCATAAGGTGGGTTTGGTTAGACTGTGCCTGGCCTCAGCCCCATATCCGCAGGACTCATCCAGCAGTCTCCAAAGGAACAGAGTCATCACCGACCAGGCTGCTGTGGTGCCACCCATCTCATGGACACCACTCTGCAGAGCACAGCCTGCCCTGTTAAAAACTGGTAATTCGTGGAATGGTTTTGGTGGAGGCTTTTAAAGCTCCAGTCCAACATCCCTGCAGTCAGCAGGGACATCTACAACTAGAGAAAGTTGCTCGGAGTCCCAACCAACCTGACCTGAAATGGTTCCAGTGATAAAGTCCATCATTCCCAGCAGCACAGCCCAGACTAAGGACTGGCTGCTTCCAGCATGGGTGCAGTCAGCTGGATTGGTCCTTTTGTCCTCCAAGACCAGCAGGATTCCACTCCAAACCCCAGCACCCAGTAGCAACCCACCAAGGACACTCACGTGGCTCCACATCACAGCTGCCCCCACAAGTCAGGCCCTCAGGAGAGCAAACGCAGTCCCCTCACTGGGACAGGGGCTCACAAGCTCCTGGCCTTTTCCACACTGCTGTTCCTGAAAGCACAGAGACAGGGGTGAGGATCTGCAGCCCATGGGTCACTGTGCACAGGAAATCAAGATGTCAAAGCCAGCCCCAGCCTGCAGCTCTCCACAGCAATCCCTCTCCACCTGTGCCCAACACTCACCCTTCTCCTTGACCACAGAATCATAGAATCAAGCAGGTTGGAAGAGATCTCCAAGCTCACCCAGCCCAACCTATCACCCAGCCCTAGCCAATCAACCAGACCATGACANGTGAGTACAAGGGAAGAATTAACCTCCCCTGTCCTACTGGCCACACTGTTCCTGATACAGACCACTGGGGATCAGTCCCATTTCAGCCCTCCCACAGGAGCAACAACACCACAAAATGTCTTCCCACTGGCCCCCCTCGGAGCTGGACATCACCAGCACGGAGCCCAAGACCAGTGTGAATTTATTTTTCCTCCTTTTTCGACCATAAGATCGGTATTCAGATCTGATGGGAAAGGGATCTGGAGGGACAGGCTGCAGAGCTCGGGACAAGGAGCCACAGTCTCACCTGGGGTCTGTCCTGCAGGCTCCCCATCAGCTCAGCAAGCTCCCCAGCATCAAGGAACCCTGGAAGACACCAGAACAGCCCCCAGAACATTAGCAGCAGTGAGCACAGCTCCAACCAAGAAACCACCAGCACCCTGAAAATATATAGGAGGGTTGAGTGACAGCAACGGGCAGAAGAGGCCCAGCAGTCAAAGTCCTTCCCGTTGCTCTTGCACGTTGTTGGAGAGCTGGAGCTACTGCATGGAGCCACAGCTCTTGGATTAACGTGCCTGGAACTCATCCAGCCACGGCCCTTACAGCTTTAGATGGTCTTTGGGCAGCTCTGGATCAGAGTCCCAGCTCTGCCACTGGCTAGGTGCAGTGATGCTGGAAAAGCACTCCTGTCCCACCCATAAATGACCTCGACAGAGGAAGAAGTAAAGGGGAGTCTGCAGCTCTTCATGAAACCCATCCGCAGAGGGCTTTTAAAGCTCCTCTAACGATCTGCTGCTCCATGGCGGCCATGAAGGCAACAAAACGCCCAGAGCAGAGAGATTCCACAGCCCGTCCCACTCATCTCACCTGCCCAAGGCTGCCGAGATGTGGCTGCCACCACGCACCGGAGTCACCTTCCATGCTGGGCTGCTGCTGTGGAAGAGCAAAGTCTTGAGCTTCAGGGACATGACAAAGCACCTTGGAACAACCGCAAAGCCGCGATACTCTCCACTTCCTGCCTCTCCCCCCACCGATCCGGACCCCAGCAGCAGCAGGAATTTGCAGTGCTTCCCTCCCCAGGCACCCTCTCAACACCAGCCTCTCGCTCCCCGGGCTTTGTATTTTCCCGAGATGTTGCCGGACAGTTACGGAGGTTCAAACTGAGCGGCGACCGTCGAGGAAAATCTCTTCGCTCTCGGCTCCTTTTTGACTGCATCAGCCACAGCACCGAGGCGGACGCAGCTTCGATAGGGCCAGGAAGGACTGCGGGGCTCCCCTACCCAGCAGCCGCCTCTCCCCAGGTGCGTTTTAGCTCGGCCCGCGGCGGAGACCGTCACGCACCCACGCCAAGCCCGGTTACGGAGGGACAGAGGGACGAAGCCCTGCTGCCCAGCCCTTCTCAGCTCATCGGAGCGGCCCGCAGCGCACAGCCTGGACAGGGAGGACGATGCAGTGAGGCCGAGCGGCAGCAAAACCCCGTACAGGGCGGATGGCAGCAGATTGTCCCTGCACCAAAACGGCACAAGCACCGCCGCCGCCATCGCGCAAAGAGGCCTTAATGCCCCACCGCTCGCCTTTTATATGGGGGCATCGCGCGTGTTGATTGGCTGCTGCGGCCTGGCCCTGCCGCGGAGCCTTCTGGGAGGTGTACTGCGCCCAGCCCCGCCCAGCCGCGCCAGGCGCAGCCACTCCCATGGCGCTGCTGTTGCATCGCGAAGTGCATGGCCCCGGCACGCCATGGCCACGGCACCCCATGGCCCTGCCACCCCATCGTCCTGTCCCCCATAGCTCTGCCACCGCATCCTGTAGTGCACGATTGTGCCACTCCATGCTGTGCCACCCTCACCCCATGTTGTGCCATGTCTGTGCTGTGCCACCCGAGTCTATGCCATGCCTTCCCATGCCACTCCATTCTATGCCTTGCCACCCCACTCGCCCCAGGATAAACACACCTCGCTTCTCTGCCAGCCACGGGGCAGGGCAGGGCAATCCCAGCCCCAGGCAGCAGGACCAACAAGCCCCTGCCTTGCACTGCGGGTGAGCTGCGCTCCCATCCCCACCTCCACGACTCTCCAGTCTGGTGGCACAATTTCTCTCTCCTCCTCCCCACAAAGGCAGGGCTTGCTTCTACAAAAGGTGAAAGCAGCAGCCACAATTTTCCTCTTCCTTCCTCCCTTTTGGAAGGCAGAGGGGGGAACACTCCACCCTCAGGGAATGGAAGGTAAGTTTCTTGGAAACAGGAATTGACCAGCCATAACACCACCTCTGCCAGGCTCTGTGATCCAGAGGCAGCAGAAGGGATTTCAAAGGACCTACCAGCTGCTGGGAAGGGACTGTTGACATTTCTGCAGGTACTGATGGTGAAGTCACTGTAAGACATCAGGTTGAAAGGCCTGAGACTGCTTCCTGCCCTGGTGAAAGTGCAAGAGGATGAAGAACAGCAGTGACTTTTCAATCTGCTCTGAGCAAAATCTACAGATGAAAACACTTCACAGTTCTGTGTTAATGCTTGGTGATCTCAAAGATATTTTCCAACCTAGATGACTTTCTGATTCTCTGACATCCTTTCAAGCTGGCAGCCTCACCACAAACATACCAGATGACCAACAAACACCCTGTTAAAAGCAGAAGGAAGTCTGGAAGAGAGCCCCAAACCTTGTGTGACCAAAGCTCTTCTAAAAACAGCCCCTGTCAAAGCTGGTGGGGATGGGTTACAAGCAGCTGGTCCTGTCCTCTGCCTCCTTGACAGATCTTGCAGCTGCTCTGCCAAGTCACAAGGCATTCCCTGGGCACCCTGAGTGCTCCCTGGCATGGTGATGAGTGCAGAGTGAACCTATAGACCTCCCTGCCCAGTCTGAGGGCAGGACAGAAAGTGGGAGCTGACTGTAGCCACAAAACCCAAACAGAACATCCCCAAAAATACAACCCTGGTAAGCACTGAGTGTTTGGGATGAGAATCTTCCAAACACTAAAGGGGAGGAATCGCAGAGAGCTACACAGTGAGTGCTCAGGAGACAAGATGGATGGAGATCCACAGAGTGGCAGGGAAAATCCCACTGCCTGTCTGTGGTACTCGACCATGAAGCCCTGAAGAAAACTCCTGGCACGGCTGGGGGCCTCACATCAGTCCCCCCTGTAGCACAGGACCGGGAGCCAACAGAGGGAGAGGAGCCAGTGCTGGAAGAGGCTGCAGTTCCCAGCACCAGGCAGGAGGGAGCAGATAATCCACAGGGAAACGCTAAGGGAAAGCAGGCAGGGGCTGGGGATGCAGGCAGGTTGCTATGCTCCTGTCTGCTGAGGGGACACAAGCAGCCTTGGCCACACACAGCTCTTCATCACCTAACCCTGCTATCTACCATGGCTTTCATCCTAGAAATTCTCCAGCAGGAGCAGCACAATGTCACAGAGCCACAGAACCCCAGCATGGTGAGGCTTGAAGGGGACCTCCGAGGATCATCAAACCCAACCCTCTGCTAGAGCAGAGTCAGTCACACAGGAACATGTTCAGGTGGGTTTTGAAAGTCTCCACAGGAGGAGACTCCACAACCTCTCTGGGCAGCCTGCTCCAGGCTCCAGCACCCTCATACCAAAGAAGTTTCTCCTCCTGTTCAGATGGAACCTCCTGGGTTCCAGTGTGTGTCCATTACCCCTTGTCCTGTCACTGGACACTGCTGAGAAGAGTCTGGCTCCACCCTCCTGACACCTGCCCTTTAAGCATTAATGGTAATGGATGCAATTACAAGCATTAATGAGATCCCTCCCCAGTCTCCTCTTCTATTAGCTGAGAAAACAGGAGTGTGTGCCAAGCAGCACCCCCAATCCCTTCTTACTGCACTCAGCAAACCCATTGTGACTGGCAGTAATTGGTAAGGAAGAAAAGCAGAGTCCCTGGAAATGCAGAGGTGATTTCCTGAGGAACTGCTCCAGCCCAAAGTTAAAGCAAACTGTGCCAAGGGCCATGTCCTGAGCTGGCTCTGCCCATCTCTACCTGAAGCTGTCACATTCAGCATTCAGAAGCTCTCCTGCCACTGAATTAATTTCATGTCTAAGCAAATCCCAAGTCAAAGCCAGGAACTGGTGTATCCAGAAAGCTTTACAAGATGTGCTGGGAGATAGCAAAGCTGGAAGGTAAAAATTCCTCTCAGACTTTGCTCAGCAGAAGCTGGGGATTAGTGAGCTGGTAACCAGAGATGCAAGATCAGAGGCAAAGATCTGTGTTCCTCAAAAGGATTCAAGGAAACACCTCAGGGTGTTTGGTACCTCTTGGAGTGCAGCACAGGAACCTGTCTGCTGAAACCAGTCTGAGTAACAGGAATTTAACACAGAAATCATTACTGTCAGGCCCCTCGACCCTGCCACTGCCCCACATCTGCTAGAGAAACTGTTTCAGCCTCTGCATCCTGCCGGGAGCCAGCTGGAATTTCTCCTTGGCCGCCCCCGCGCTTGCTGTCAAGCTTTTAATTAAGCACCCATTGATGGCAATGGGCCACCAGCTTAGGCTGTGGAAACCACCACTTCATGCCCAACACCCACGTCCTTACAGCTCTGCAGCTGGCAAAGCCTTTTCAGTCTCTGTGACACAAACAGCAGTCCCAGAGTCCCTGCAGTTCAGAGCAACCCAAGCTGGACCATCACCACATCTTCGTCCTCACAGGAGTGACTCTGGAATCACAACCACTGCAGGCTCAGGGCCAGAAAGCTTCCTGCTCCCAGCTGTGGAGCTTGCTGCAATTTTCCAGATTTACACAACACTGGTGAGCTGTGGTACCACCTGCCTTGGATGTCTTGCCTCTAGCACCTGAAGATAAAAGCAGATTTAACCTTGCCAGGCGGAGTCCTCAGCTTTCATCTTCCTTTACATGGTAATTAGGCAGAGTTATTCCTGTAGCTGTCCATGAGAAAAATAATCCCACACTTTGTTTAACTTGGATTCCAAAACACAAACCCTACACAATCCAGGTGCCAGCTGTTTCGTAGCTCCACATGAAAGTCTCCTCTCTGCTTCAGGTGCTGCAATGCTGCCTGGGAGCTGCAAACAAACATGAAGACGAGTAAGTGACACACAGCAAAAACCCCAGGGACTAACAGCTCCAAAGAACATTGGTTCAGATTCTCACAAACAACCCCAGGATGGTGGCTCACATGTTGAAGGGACGTGGCCCAAAGCCTCACATCTACCTCTCTCCTAAAAGGAAATGTGTGAGGTGTTTTGAGCTCTGAAGCATCAGTAAAGAATTCAGGAAAGTGTTTTGGTTGGAAAAGCCTTCAAGACCAGAGTCCAATCATCAACCCAACACTACTGTGGCCACTAAAGCATGTCCCAGAGTGCCATGGCCACACGTTTCTTGAACACCTCCCAAGATGCTGATTCCATCACCTCCCTGGGCAGCCTCTTCCAATCCTTGGCCACACTTGTAGTGAAGAATTTTTTCCTTATCTCCAACCTAACCCTCCCCTGGCACAATTCCAGGCCATTTAATCTCATTCTCACACCTGATACTAGGGAGAAGAGACCAACCCTACCTCACTGCAACCTCCTTGCAGGATAACCTCACTGCAACCTCCTTGCAGGATACCTCACTGCAACCTCCTTGCAGGATACCTCACTGCAACCTCTTTGCAGGATACCTCACTGCAACCTCCTTGCAGGATACCTCACTGCTGCCTCCTTGCAGGATACCTCACTGCTGCCTCCTTGCAGGATACCTCACTGCTGCCTCCTTGCAGGATACCTCACTGCAACCTCCTTGCAGGATACCTCACTGCAACCTCCTTGCAGGATACTTCACTGCTCTAGGCAATTAAATGATCTCTCACATTAGCCAAGAAACCACAGTTTGTACTTTCAAAGCAACTCCTTTACTCCTTTCCTCCTTAGGAGGATAACAACATACCAGCTACCCTCTAGGACTTTTTACCTCTCAGCTTTACCTTCCTGAAGTTTGGCACCAGGAAACAAGCTTGGCACCCATGAACACACCTTGGTGGGGAAGCTTTGCTGGCCTTCATACTCCCAAATTCTTCCCCAGGTAAGGGCCCAGGGCTCCCTACATACCCAGCTCTGCTAGAAGCCAGAGGATTCTCCATGGATTAATCATTACCAACAAGAGAGGAAAATGACCTTGCCACAGGGTTGCTGTGTGGGGTGCTGGTCTAGCATACCCTGCTCCTTCAGGGCCAGGCTTGCATGGATATGGCTGACCCATGTGTTAGGAAGTACTGGAGAGGACAGGAAATGTTGGCCAGCCTTACAGCAGCAGCATAAACTCAGCAATGAAGGTCTTAGTGGCTTCAGGTCCTGTGTGGGGGGCTGCATTATAAAAGGTGAGATCTGGGGGTCTAGGGAAAGGCAGGTCTGAAAGAGCAGAGTGCAGGGCAGACAAGGTGCAGCACAGAATGGTCTAGGAGGAGTTTAACAGCAGAACATAAACCCCTTCTCTTTACAGCACCTCTGAAACACTGCTCAGGGAACAGGCACCTCCCAGCCGGGCATCATCTGACCTGGGCAGCTACACCAGGAGGAGAAAAGCTCTCTACTCTGAAACCCAGCACACTATGCAGGGGATTCTCATTTCCTTAAATTTAGAGTAACTGAGGGTTAGGAGACTGCTACCAGCCCACAGCACAGCCAGGAGGGAGAAGATCACAGAGGAGAACACAGGGGCCCAGCAGTATTAGATCCACTCATGCAGAAATCACAGAACCAGAGAACAGTCACAGAATCCACAGGATTGGAAAAGACCTCCAAGATCACCAAGTCCAACACTTACCCCAGCACTACCAGGTCACTACTAAACCATGGCCCTCAGCACCACATCTACATGGCTTTGAAACCTCTCTAGGGCTGGGGATTCCATCATTGCTCTGGGCAGCCTGGGCCAGAGCTTGACAACCCTTTTGGGGCCGAAATTGTTGCTCGTGTCCAACCTACCCCTCCCCTGGGGCAACTTGAGGCAGTTTCCTCTTGTCCTATCACTTATTCCTTGGGAGAAGAGACCTCACTCCAACCTGGCTGCAGCCTCCTTTCAGGAAGTTGCAGAGAGGCAGGAGGTCTCCCCTTAGCCTCCTCTGAAGAAAGCCCAGTTCCCTCAGTCACTCCTCACCAGAGCTGTGCTCTAGACCACACAGAGCCAACACTAACTCCAGCATGTGCCACCACTCCCCTCGGGCTCACGGAGCGCTTCCCACTGCGGTTGGTAGAACACCACAGACTGTCAGAGGTCACAATTAGGGACACAAACAAAAGTGTAGCAGAAGAAGGCTTTATGAAAGTATTTCAATCTTGTGGCAAATCTCTGCATCCACGTGGGCAGGGAGGCAAGGAAATGCTTAGCAGCAGCAGCTTCAGTTCCTAAACTACTCCTTGTTACAGGTAGTTTTTATCTGCTATTTCTCCAAGAGTTTAAGGCACGAAAGCCTGAGAAGGGCTCAGAACAGGTACAGAAGTGCTATTATTTTTGCTTTCACCTCTAACACAACATAATACTAGCTTAAATGTATTGCTTGTCCATCCAGCAGGAAACTCTCCCAGGGCAGCAGCCATTTGCTGCACAATTATCTCAGCTAGATTGCTGTGGCCCATTTCTGCTGCCAGATCTTCAGCTCCACCATAGTCACTGACAGGACAGTGGAAGATGCTACGAAATCTTAACATCCTAATGAGATGTTAACAGCAGCACAGCATGTCCATGGTGAGAAGAAAGGCATGATACACAAAATGCCATTGAAACAAGGCTGCTGGTGGAGGTGTTCTAAACTGATGGGGAATTATTTCCTCAGCCAGAGGTGGAGAAGCAAGCCACAGCTGGAGATCACCAGGCAGAAGGCATCGGTCTGCAACGCTCCTTTCTGTCTTTACTCTCCAAAAATGCTCCTCAGGTAGATTGCTGAAGAACACAGAGCTATCAGCTTGCTAGCTCATGACCACAGCTTAGCTTAAACAGCACATCAGCTTCCAGCTACGTGGCTCTTTCGCGTGCTCAGGTCAACCTCGCACAGTCACAGCAGAAAGCTTTTGAGATGCTTTAGTGGCATCCAACAGTGATTTTCTTAGAAGCTCATGTTCATGAGAGTTGGATTGAAGGACTGAAGAGAGTGAATGGGCAGCAAACCAGAAAGATGGGCAGGAACCAGAATGCCAGGGGTAATTGTACTGAAAAGACCGACTTCTTTATTGTGTGTTGGAGCAGAGTCTTTGCCCTGTGCCAGCTGGTTGGAAGCTTATAAATTACAATTCCCAACAAGTAGTAAGAGCTCATTTCAAGACAAAGGGACTAAAACTGTTGCAGTTCTAGTTTTTCACCATGAATAAAGGTTACCATGATGCTCCTACAATACTCATTCTGCACAGGGAAGGCCACAGCCCTCCTGTACCTCGAGTACCACACCTGGGTGGAGAAAAGGCCACCCCTGACCACTGCAGGATCCGGGAGCAGCGGCAGAGTCCGGAGCGCGCTGCAGGCTCCTCACATGGACACAGCGCCTCAGCCACGAGGCTATAGCACAGCTGGGATCTCTGAGGAGACAGTGTCCAAAGGCTGCCAATGACAGTCCATCAGGGCATCATAGAGCTCTTCACTCTGCTCCATAAACTGTTTATTTGCTTCGTGGACGTCTAACTGAGGTGTGGGATCTACAGGGGGAAAGACAGACAAAGAGGTTGCACACCGAAGGTGTTAGGAAAAAACCCACAGCCCATAAATCACAGAATGGTTTGGGTTGGAAGGGATCTCAAAGATCATCCAGCTCCAATCTCCTGCTGTGGCCAGGGACACCTCCCACCAGCACAGGTTGCTCAAAGCCTCATCTAGTCTGATCTTAAACATTTCCAGGAATGAGACTTTCACAGCTTCTCCAGGCAGCCTGTTCCAGTGTCTCACCACCCTCAGAGTAAAGAACTTCTTCCTAATGTCCAACCTAAATCCACTCTGCTCCAGTTTTAAGCCATTGCCCCTTGTCCTATCAATCACCACAAGGCCTTATAAAAAGTCTCTTCCCAGCATTCTTGTAGCCCCTTTCAGGTACTGGAAGGTTGCTCTAGGGTCTCCCTGAAGCTTTCTCCAAGCTGAACAGACCCAACTCCCCCAGCCTGCCCTTCTAGGAGAGGGTATCTTGGTTTTATTTAAACAAAAGTGATGGGAGTCTCTGCACTTGTCCAGTCATGATCCTTACTAGGTTAGCCCTGTTAAGTCTTTCTGCAATGAGGTAAGGAAGAAATCCAAGCCTGCCTCTCCTTCCAGTGGTGACTACCCCACAGCAAAGCCAACAGAGGACACAGACTTGCTTCTTGCAGACCAGAGGCAGCCACCTGAACTGCCACAGAAGGTGGCTTGGCACCAAGATGGTAAAGTGGAGGAGCAGAGGTGCAGGCAGATACCCCTTTCTAATTCCTAGAAGACTGGTACAGGTTGCCCAAATAGCTCAATCCCCATCCCTGGAGGTTTCTAAGAGGCAGAGATGTGGCACTGAGGGGCATGGGTTAGCTCCAGACTTGGTGGAGAGATTGGACTGGATGACCTTAAAGGACCTCTCCAACCAAAATGATTCTATGATATTTTTTCTTGCATCAATAAAGGAAACCAAAGCAAGTGCATCTAAAAGCCCAGGTGGTTTGGAGGCCCATTTCAAGCAGTGACTGCTAAAGCAGATGTCTGCTAACTGCTGTTGGTGCTGTTCTGAACTAAAAGCACAGTGAAAGATCTTGGGGATGAAATTCCAAGACCTTACAGAACATTGCTATTGGCTTTGTAGCACACCAGAAAAAAAAAGAGTTAAAGGATTAAGCACTACAGAAGATGCTGCTGCTGGAGTCAGTTTCAGTCTTGACAAGGGTCAGAGTAGGAACAGCAATGGTACAACAGGGATGCAGCTGTGCTAGGTGCCAGTGACCTATGACTCCTCTCAGAACTGGGATTTACTGGCAAGGGGGTGTCACACATGGAAATGAAGGGCCAGCCTGAGAAAGTCTCTCTGATCAGTGCAGGACAGACAACTTGAGCAGAGCACATGAAACCTACCTTCCAGTGCATCCTCACCAACCTCTTCGTATGTCTGCAAGGAAAAACAAAGCCCTTAGGACCACAGATATTTCTCTGGGCTTTTACTAGCATGACCTCTGACTCCTGCTGTCCCAGACTGACTGCAACAGAACTCTGCACACCTGAGCCCTGTGTTCCACTCCCAGCAGACCCCACACTAAGCTTCTGAATCTCCTGTGGTGAAGCTGGGTGGCTGTGCTGATCTCAAGAGACAATGTCTCTGTAGAATAATGGAGTAATGGTTTGCGTGGCAAAGGAACTTTAAAGCTCATCCAGTCTGACCCCCTGCAGTCAGCAGGGACACCTGCAACTAGAGCAGGCTGTTCAGAACCCCCAGCAACCTGACTTGGAAAGGTTCCAGGGACGGGGCATCTCCCAGCTCTCTGGGCAATGTGGGACAGGGTCTCTCTACCAAAACAACCATGTAAAGAGACCTTTTGTGTGTTCCAGACCTTTTTACCCCCTTTTTAAACCCCCTTTTTACCTTCCAGTCCCAGAAATTTGGAGAAGGGAGGACACAGAACTGCTAGAGTGGGTCTAGAGGAAGCTACAAAGATGATCCAAGAGCTAGAGTACCTTTCCTATGAAGACAGACTGAGAAAGTTGGAGTTTTTCAGTTTGGAGAAGAGAAGGCCCTGGGGAGACCCTGGAGCAGCCTTCCAGTACCTGAAGGGGGCTATGGGAGTGCCTGTGGTGATAGGACAAGGGCCAATGGTCTGAAACTGGAGCAGGGTGGATCTAGGTTGGACATTAGGAAGAAGTTCCTCACTATGAGAGTGGTTAGGCACTGGAACAGCTTGCCCAGAGAAGCTGTGGAGGCTCCAAGCCTGGAAGTGTTCAAAGGTAGGTCGGATGAGGCTTTGAGCAACCCATTCTAGCAGGAAGTATCCCTACCCATGGCAGGGAGTTGGAACTGGATGATCTTTAAGGTCCCTTCCAACCCAAACCATTCTGCGACTCTACATCCCTCACATAACACCAGGGGGCTGCTAAGCAGTTTTGCTTCCTCACGGAGTGGCTTTATTAGCAGCCTGTTGGTGGCAGCCTCCTGTGCCTATCACCACGCTGTGGGCTCCGTGCTGCTGCCCTACCTGCATGGTGCTCTGCGTGTAGCCGTACTGCGGGTAGCTGTAGCTGTAGCTGCCAGTGTTCTGGTCGTACCCCCACTGCGCATAGTAGCTGTGGTACTGCTGGTAGTACTGGTTGTAGTTGTAGCTGTACATCTGACTGTACTCCAGTGACTTCACACGGTTACTTGAAAAGAACAAAGCAGGAGTTGCAAATAATGCAAACCAAGTGGGAAAGCAAGCAGCAGCGAGACAGCTTAAGGTGCATCATGGGACAGTCTAGGCTCAGCCTAACATGCGAACTGCAGCTTTCAAAGCCAGGCTGTTCCCCCGCAGCAGGGTTTGTCATTTACATACACTTGCAGAGAGAAAGAAGTGGTTGAAAAGAAACAGCCTTTCCTGCATTGATAATCATCTTCACTAATTAACACTGCTGTCCTCCTGGGAGTTAATTCAGTCTCACCTCCTGGTTTTGGGAGGAGAAAAGCTCAGGACTAGGAGCCTGGAGTTTAGAACAATCTTGAACCATGTTCCAGATTCTCAGGTCCCTTTTTCCTTCTGATAAATGGGAAGCTTCCTGAGATAAGATACTAAGTTGTGCTTTACGTTGAGGAGTTCAAGACTTGGGAGCCTTGTAAAAGAACTGGGGGTAAGACTGGAACAAATCCCTCTCCTCCTGCCACTGTCACAAAGAAGCCTGAGCTTGTTGTCCCCATTCCCATTGATCTGGGAGATCCTCACTGCACAGAGCTGGAAGAGCTCATGGATTAAAAAGGACCACAAGTAATTATAAAAAGAAACTTCAGCAGCCTGTGAACTGCCTAAAACTCCTCTTCCCAAGGAATTGGGAATCCCTCCTGATCACTGAGGTCTGAATTCAGGAGATGACAAATATTGTTTGACAATGAAAATACGTCACACGTAAAGCTGTGGCCAGTGATGGAAATAGTGGGAAGAGGGAATCATCAATCTTCTCACCATGACACACCCCCCTTTGGCTGCTTTTCTCTTCCTTATCCCCCCCCAAGACTTTTGAGGTCACTGAAAATCTCTCAATAGTATTCAAACAGGGAGCAATTACTATGATTCGTATTACCCTAGTGCTACGAGCCCCAAGTCAGACCAGGATCTCATTGTATCAGGTTCTGAACAAACACAGAAAAAAAAGTTAATCCCTGCCCCAAAAGACTTAGATTTAGTAGACATCACATCAGAATTAGCAAGGTAATTGTGCTTTGCCCATCCAGAAATCAACAAGCAGATTCAGACCATTTCATTTCAATGCAAAGAACACAGACATTAAAAAGAATTCTGTTTACACCCAGCGTGAGGCCTCTGTGGCTGTTGCACAACAATCAAAAGCAGCACTCAGCGCTCTCTCTTGATCCAGTCTTACAGCCCTTTGGATTCCCTCTGCCTTCTGCTACTCCAGCCATTTACTACATTCCTTCACTTTGTGATGGGAACATCCAAAGCACTAAGGGACATCTCAAAGCAGAGCTGATCTCCCACCTGGCTGCTCTCATACTCACGCTTTGGGGATAGCCACACTCAAGCGCACAGGCTTGGAGCCCAAGCCCACAGCTCCCTGGCACTCTGTCAGGGCTCTTTTCTGTTCCAGTTCATCTGTGAATTTCACAAACCCGTAACCTCTGTGGAGATACAGAAGAACTCACATCAAACACACAAAAGAGCGCCCCCCAACTTTAAATATTCACAGTGAAGTCAGAATTTGTTCTAAGCCCTCCCCAGTACTTTGGCTGGGGCTGTCCTGGCTCTGAGCAGAGATTTAGTGACAGCTTTTGGAAAGTGCCTGAACCCACAGGCCCCAACTGCAGCAGTGGTGGTCAGGCCTTCACCAAAGTGAAGCACTTCTTGTGCCAGAGGGTACTGTGGAATTGGAAGTGAGTTGAGACAGGACAGGACAATGTATGGATAACAACAAAGCCTCAGATCCATACTGGGAGGATGCAGATCACAGAACACTTTGGGTTGGAAGGGGCTTTTAAAGGTCAGAGCCCCAGAGAATCTGACCTGCAATGGTGCCAGGCATGGGGCAGCTCCCACCTCTCTGGGCAAACTGGGACAAACTCTCAACACCCTCAGTGTCAAATATTTCTCCCTTCTCTCCAGTTTCAATCTCCCTCTTTCAGTCTAAACCATCCTCCCCTGTACTGTCACAACAGGTCCTGATCAAAAGTCTGTCCCCAGCTTTCTGATTAGCCCCTGAATGTCTGAGAGGCCACCAGAAGGTCTCCCTGGAGCCTTCTCTTCTCCAAGCTGAACACCCCCAACTCTCTCAGCCTGGCCTCACAGCAGAGCCCTTCCAGCTCTGCCAGCACTGCTGTGGCCTCCTCTGGCCCTGCTCCAACAGATCCCTGTCTGTGCTGTGCTGAGGACTCCAGAGCTGGCCTCAGCACTGCAGGAGAGGTCTCAGCAGAGCAGAGGGGCAGAATCCCTTCCCTGCCCCTGCTGCCCATGCCAGCTCATATCAGCTCTGGGCTGGCAACACTCAGTGCCAGCTCATGTCTGACTTTTCACCCACCAGCACCCCAAGTCCTTCTCCTCAGGGCTGCTCTTCAGTCCTTATTCCCCCAGACTGGAGTGTACTGGGGGTTATCCCCAACCATGTGCAGCACTTTGCCCTTGTCCTTGTGGAACCTCATGAGGTCCACATGGTCCCATTTCTTGTGCTTGTCCATATCCCTCTGGTGGATCCTGTGCCTCAGGCATGCCAACCACCCCACTCAGCTTGATGTCATCTGCAAACATGCTGAGGATGCACTGCAGATAATCTCACCAGCTGCAAGTCAGCACAGGACTGACAGGCCATGGGCACTGCCCCTCTCTGAAGGACAGCGTCGCTTTGCTGTAGGAGTGCCCGGGATGCACCTTCCCATCAAATCCTTTTCTTGACAGGAAAATATTCAGCCAGGCTTTCTGTCACTCCTAACAAGGGCTCAGCCCCAACAGCAGCCTCAACAGCAGGCCTGAAACCAAGCTCTTAACTGTAAGCTGCTAAAACTTGCCCTGGCAACACAACTGGAAGAGGGCAGGCACACAGTGCCCCCCTGGGCTCTGCAGCAACCCTCTACTGTGGTGCTGGCAGCGCTGGACATCAGCTAGACAGCAAACATGTACTCCTCTCCAGCCCCAGAGGTCCTCTGCGTGGGATTCTGTTGCTGTGGTGAGTCAGAAGTCATGCAACAGCATCCCGGAGGCCAGTGCCAAGAGCCCATGATGGGCTGGGCTGCCTCACGCAGCAGAAAGATCAAAGCCTTAGGTGTGGGAGGTTAAGGAAGAACCCATCAGGGTGAAGGAAAGGATCTGGGGAGGGAAAGGGCTTGTCCACCCGGGGACAAGAACCAGCCCTAAGCAAGGGTGTCAATTTGCAGCATACCAGCTGCTCTGTGGGAACTCCTAAGCACCATGTTACATGCTATTTGGAAAGTGGCATCACCTAGTTCTTGTACTATGGCCACACTGGAAGCTGTTCCAGAGCCCCACAAAACCCACTGCCTGGCACAAGGAGATTTACATCCAAGCCCAAACATCTGCTTCACACCTGTGTGTGTGCTCCTCACACACTGAAGATCAAATCAGAGCTCAGCCTTATCTATAACCAAGCAAGAACAAAACTCTGTGTGTGGACACACTGCTGAACTTGCCCTCTGTGAAAGGACCATGGCAAATGAAACCATTCCAAGTCCTGACTTGATGATCTTGGACTTGATGATCTTAAAGGCTTCTTCCAAACAAAATAATTCTATGATTCCAAGTCAGATTTTAAGTCTGTTTAATTCACTTTTAGGTTTTTGCACACAGGAGTGTCTAAGTCATTAAAAAGTCTCCTGCAGCCTTTCAGATGGGAGCAGCCTTTCAGGAATATTGACACCTCCAAAGCAGAGATGGACAGCTAAGTGTTGGATGCAGTGTACAGGAAGAGCTGCAGACAGGGGTGCTTCCAGCTTTTCAAGACACTTCATTTTTTCACACCAAGAAATCACTTCTTCATGGTCAGGACCTCCCCTGAAGAGTTCTGTCCTGGTCCTGCAGCCATAAGCCCCCAAGCCTGTGCCCTTAGCAGAAAGCAAAGCAGCAGGCACAGCACTATGGCATCAGACTTTCAGCTCCTCTCTAGCCTGAACAAGAGGTGGTGGGAGGAGGAAGCTTTCCTGATCTGCCAGCCCTGGCTGGAGGGGCCAAGCCTCTGCCAGGCATGTCCATGAGCCCCAGGTTCCTCTCTCACTTCACACCAACACTTGCAGTTGCCTCAGCTTTTGAGCAACTGCACAAGTCACAACATAGTCCCTGGCAGCAACAGCCTGGGACTGCACCCAGAGCCCACTCCAGCAGTGTCGATCTCAGGTGAGGTGGCAGCTACAGCCCAGGTACTTTAACAGCCAAAGGCTCACTGAGCATCTCTGAAAGAGGCTGAGGTTGCACATGAGAAAGAGAGGAGACCCACAGCTACATTTTAAGTCTTATCCCAACACTCTCATAGGTGTTCCATCAGAATACTGCCTCTCACTGAAGCCAGGCTCTAGAAAACAAGGATGCTCACAAGGTGATTCCTCTTCTAGGAAAACAGTTTCCTTTTCTGCTCAGAAAATGTTTCAGTAACATCAAGAAATCCAACTTCTGGACATCTTTTTTACCAAGACTTTTGCAGTAAAGATGATGAGCAATGGGTTTAAACTGGAAGGGGGAAGCTTTAGACTAGATGTCAGGAGGAAGTTCTTTACAGTGAGGGTGGTGAGGCACTGGAACGGGTTGCCCAGGGAGGTTGTGGATGCTCCCTCCCTGGAGGTGTTCAAGGCCAGGTTGGAGGAGACCTTGAGTGACCTGTACTAGTGGGAGGTGTCCCTGCCTATGGCAGGGGGTTGGAACTAGATGATCCTTGAGGTCCCTTCCAACCTTACCATTCTATGATTCTATGAAAGTGGCTACTAAGTACCTGCCAATGACTCACAGCATTGTTTGCCCTACCCTATCCGAAACAAAACACAAGAGCCTCAGCAGCCTCAGGAGGGCAAGAGCCCAAACCCATCTGAGAATTCTGCAAGATGCTCTTTCCAGGTTCCTTAGAGCTTTTCCAGCATTTCAGAAGTGCACTAACACTTGGAGGGAAAGAAAAGAATAAGAGATGACTTACTTGGATACTCCTGCCTGGTCCAAAACCACTTTTCCACCTCTGCAGGACGGATACACCTTGACAAAGAACTCGTACAACATTCCGTCGTCCACGTCAGGGGTCAGGTCTCCCACGAAGAGGGAATACTCTGGGCTGAAGAAATCAAAAGAAAACTCTCTAAGCTCAAAAGCACAACCCAAGAGGTATGCTGAGTGACAGATAACATTCAGCCTACATGTTTGATTTCAGAGGAGTGATACTAAAAGAGCGTTTCATGGATACTTTAAAATGCCACCAGTTGTGTAGGTGACAAATTGTCGGTGGCACTGCTTCTCCAAGTTAAGTCAGCAGGACAACCTACTTGATGTTGCTTTTTAATTAAAGAATTAAACATTTTATTCAAGATCATTTCATTGCTTAGTTCACAGATTCACAGATTGCATTGGGTTGGAAAGGACACTCCAAGCTCATCTTGTCCAACCACCCTGCAGGTGGAAGGAACACCTCCGACTAGAGCAGGTTGCCCAGGGCCACATCAAGGCTGATGCTGAATGTCTCCAGGGACGAGGTCTCAATCACATCCCTGGGCAATCTGTTCCAGTATTTCACCACTCTTACTGTGCAAAACTTCCTCCTGATGCCCAACCTAAATCTGCCCTGCTCCAGTCTCAAACCATTGCCCCTTGTCCTGTCATCACAGGCCTTTCTGAACACTCCCTCCCTAGCCTTCCTGTAGCCCCCTTCAGACACTGAAATGCAGCTTCAGGGTCCCCTGAAATCTTGCAAGATATCTCTAGATTTCTAACATGGCAAGAAAATGTTGATGCCTTATTTATAGATTGGCTATTTTTGGTGTATTGATCTTAACTTAGACTGCAAGGATGAGATGCTGGAAAGCTGTGAAATTTAAAACCCTCAAAAAGCCACTCCTGACAAATCCACTCTGTCACACAAAAGGCAAAGCATAAACCTGACATTTATCCTCTCTCTGCTAACAACAGGCACTGATCAGCTTGTGGATTTATGTGTTTTAAACATTTCTTTGCAAGGCAGCTGGCAAAGAGCTGAAGCAGCAAAGCTGCTCCCTGGCTCAGGAGCATTTACCTGTTGTCTGGCTGCTTCCCGTACGTCGCATAATTCAACTTAAATCGCTTTGCCTGAAACGAGGCAAAAAGGAATCCAAACATCAAATGTTTTTGTGAAGAAAAGACAATAAGCTCATTTCACACAACCTTCTCAATGCTGACAGGCATCCAGTGCTGTTTTGGAAACTGTTTAATCAGCTTCAACAAGCGGTGCAATGATTTAAGTTACTAGGAACAAATTTCCATTTCCTTTCCTTACTCTTGCAGGGAGAAGTTGGCCAAAGGCTGCTGCTGGCATTTTAATGGAAGTCTTTGACTGCACAAATCATTTTGGTTCTCAACTCTTTCAGGTCATCTTAGTCAAGCACAGCTTTCCTCTTCTCCCTTCCTTCATCTTTCTTGCCTCCCTTTCCTCCTCTTCCCTCCTTCCCCCCCTTTCCTCCTCTTCCCTCCTTCCCCTCTTCTAGATCCTCTGAGTCAGTGCAACGGAAGAAAACAAAGAAAACAAAGAAAACATCTTGAGTGCATGAAGAGTGTGGCCAGCAGGGCAAAGGAGATTCTCCTTCCCACCTTCTTTGCCCTAATGAGGCCACATCTGCAATACTGGGTCCAGTTCTGGGCTCCCCAGTTCACACCTGATTGGAGTTCAGCTATGAAATACAACAGCTGTATCTGACCTTACTGCAGATATTCAGCTATGAAATACAACAGCTGTATCTGACCTTACTGCAGATACAGCAACAAAAAACAGCAACAGTTTCTAAAGCTAGTGATGGGCAGCAGAGTCTGACATGGCACCAGAAGTTTGTGTCTTTAGGGAAGGCAGGAAAGCAGAGGTACCAACAACAAAGCTGAAATGACCTCTAATTTCAAGGTTTGAAAATGAACTGAGAGCACAGCCCACAGGACATGTGTGATCTCCAGTACTAGCAGAGCAGAATCTGCCACACTGAAGACAGAACTGATCCATGGAAGCATTGCTAAGTGCTCTGCTCTGTTGATGTCTCACTGAGGAACATCTAATGTTAAGGGTTTTATTTGAAAGAATTCCCTGCCACTGGACACTGGAGGCCTCCTTAAACTTTGCACCTCACTTTATGCTTCCCAAGAGCCTTGGTTTGTGCCCACTGCTTGTCCACCCCCATTCTACCAGTGTTCAGATGTGCCCAACTCACATCTTAAGTCTAGACCCAGACATAAGCAGCAACCAATCTTCTGCCTCACAGCCCCAGGGGTCTTGATCCCAGAGGCACTCTTACATGATGCCTGGCACAGAATGACCCAAGCAGGCTCACTGCAGTGCTGTTTCTTTCTGAAATGTGTCTGTCAAAGGAGCAAGCACAGGGTTGCACTCCTTTGCCAGAACACTGGTGCCCCAAGCTCACCCAGCCAGCATAAGATGATGCTGGATGCTCCCTTCTCAGCTTGAGTGGCTTCAAAATAATTTTTTTATCTCCCAACAGGCTTCCAAAGCAGATCTCCCTCTGCACTGCACAGGGGCACAGTGATGAGAATTTAAGGGGAATTTGGGCAAAGCTAGCAGCCTACTCTGAGCTCCTAACCTACAGCTCAGGTCAGTGCACTGCAGACCCAGTGTGCTCCTGTGCCTGCTGAGGTGTTTCACTGGGAAACAGAGCAAAGGCTTCACTCCAGGCTGTGGTCCTGCTCCCTGCACACTTGCACAGGGTTATGTGGCTCTCTCTGTGGACTATTTACAAGTTAACCAAACATTTAGATGCCACTTGGAAGTGCTTTTATCATTTTGTGGGGGGGATCTTGCTCTTCATTGCACTATTTTGGATTTAAAGGTGATGAGACCCGTGAGAGCTTCCACTCAGATGGGAGCTGGGGACACTGGTTGGGGACCACGGCTGCTGTCCCTGTGGCTGATTCAGTGTTTAAAATTAAAGTGAAGAGTGAGCCACACTCACTTTGCTGTAAACAAGAGGAAAAAGTCTCTAAATGCAAGAGGAGAGCTGGACAGTTGTCTGCTGAGTGCACTGATTCAGGCTGCCCGTGCTGGATCTGTCTGACCTCTCTAATTCTCTCCATGTGCTCTGTAAATCTCCCCTCAGCACAACACCCTGCTCTGAGCTGAACTGTAAGGATGAGTGTGCCCCAAATCAAACTCTGACCATTCCATCACTCCTTGCAAGAGCTGCTCTCTTTGTCTCACTAGTGACTGTAGAAGACATCTAGGAAGATGAGCTTCCCTTAACCATGGGCTCTGATTTGCACATGAAAGAGGACAGGTAAAACAGGCACCTCCAGGCCTCTCAGCTACCCCTTTTAGGGGACATTACCCTTTTAATAACATTAAACCAACAGTTCATCGATTCATAGAATGAGTTGGCTTGGAAGGGACCTTAAAGATCCCAGTCCTAACCCACTGCCACGGGCAGGGACCCCTCCACCAGCCCAGGTTGCTTAAGGCTTCATCCACCCTGGCCTTGAACACCTCCAGGGAGCGGGCATCCACAGCCTCCCTGGGCAACCTGTGCCAGTGCCTCTACACCCTCACTGTCAAGAATTTCTTCCTCATCTCCGGTTTCAATCTCTCCTCCTCAGGCTTCAATCCATTCCCTCTTGTCCTGTCACTATGAACCCTTGTCAAAAGTCCCTCTCCAGCCTTCTTGTAGCCCCTTTCAGGCACTGGAAGACTGCTCTAAGATCTCCTTGGAGACCTTCTCCAGTCTGAACGGCCCCAGTTCTCCCAGCCTGTCCCCACAGGGGAGGGTCTTCAGCCCTCTGAGCATCTTGGTAGCCTCCTCTGAACCCACTCCAGCAGTTCAGCTGAATTTCCCTGTTTCCTCCTCGGGGCATTAAGGACACTTCAGCAGGCATCGATTTACCTGATTGCAATGGAGGTGACTCTAGAGCTGCTTTGTGAACCAGTCATCACAGCTACTGCAGCCAACTTCTGTGGGTACACTGACAGCTGTGTCAGCCGACTCGCTTTTGATCCACTACACACTCGAGTCAACAGCCTAAAATTAGCCTCCAGGACTCTTCCTCCTTTTCTTCCTACCTACCTTGCCCTGATGTACCCGAGGTGTTTGCTACATACTGCAACCACACACTTGTTAGCTCCCTCTCCACTGTAAATAGCTTTGAGTGACTTCTGTGTGCTAAGAGCCAAGCATAAAGCAAGGCTTCCAAATCTGTTTCTGTTGCAAATCCAGAGCTTGGTGTGAACCTGCAGGCTCATCCTGTACATCTGTAGCAACACACTTGTAATGAATTAATACAGAGCACAAACAGAGAGAGACAGGACTGCAGGAGAAAACACTGTCACTTTCTCCTTGTTCTCTGCTTTCTCACTAGCCCAACTTTGGTAAGAGACTCAGAAATAAAAACCCCATCAAAGCATTTCTGCACCTGGACTTTACCCAGACACTCACAGAGACACCAGTGGGTTTCCAACAATTTTCTGAGCAAGAACATGAATAGTTTTATGCTCATGACTAAAGAACAGAGAAACCCCACTTTGCTAACTGTAGAATGGGTCTGCAAGCATTCAAAAGACAGATTCCACACCATCTTTTCCTTCCCAGTTCTGGTTCCCAGCTGGTTGTTTTTATTTACTCACCGGTGTCGCACCAGGAAGCGGTTTCCCATTGATTTTGTGTAAACATTTCTCTGCAGTAGCTAGATCTGCAAATTCTACAAAGCAATAGCCTGCTGGAATTCTGAACACACGACACAGGAGAGGAGAGAAAGATTCCAGGTTTAAAACACGTTGGAGGAGGGGGGATTACACTTCTAGACAACTGGTAGGAAATCTGCTAGAGCTGCAATACTCAGAACAATTTGGTTTTCAAAGTACAAACGTGAGTTAGCACAAAGAAGCCACAAAGGAACCTCGGATCTCTAGCAAAGTGATAGCCCCTACTTACCAGTAAGTCAACACCAGCACACAGAGAACAGCTTTGCTGACAATTAGTTATTAGTTTACTTCCTACTTTCACAGACCAGAATCATTCCCACCCAAGTTTAAACTATTACAAACTGAAATGAAACATTTACAAGAACACCAAACTACTCTGTGCTGCCTGCAGCAAACGACTTTGTGCTCCCTCCGGCTCCTCACCAACTCCAGAGGTTCTCATATTGCTCTAAGTCAGGCTGCCCACCTCTGCCAGCATCACGAGGCTGCACCAGTGCAACAAGTCACACAAAATAGTCGCCAAAGCCCAGAGGCCAAAGAGTGTCATTCCCAGAGGGACTCTGTGGCATCCAAACGCTGCTGCTGTGTGACACATGTATGCTGCTGCGGCATGTGGCACTCTGAGCCAGCACTGAAGCACTGCGGGGTGAGGGCCAGCCCTTGGGCTGTTGATGGGAGGTCAAAGAGGCAGCAACTGTGCTCTCCATTGCTGCCATCAATACACTCCTATTGTTGGCAGCAAAGGGAAAAGGCTGAAGGGGGAGCTCCCCACAACATGGGAAGGAGCAGAGCGAGGCCATGCAGAGGGCAAAGGGATCAGTCCCAAGGCGCCAGTAGCACAAACTGAGAACAAACAGAAACAGTTACCCTGTCAACCTGTTTCGAATGATTTTTACGCTCAGAACAAGCTCTCCCATGGTGGCAAAGGCTCTTGAAACAAAGTTTTCGTCCATATATGGCTCCAGCTACAAAAGCAAAACAAAAAAGTTAGATCAGGGCATTTACAAAAAGGAGAATATAAGTGTCAATGTCACCCTAAGCAGTTAAAACATTATTGAGAAGTATTTTACCCTTACACTTCAAAAAGAAGACTCATTTAAGAGGGTCGATGCCACTCAAAACCAGCAGGCATGCATGAACCAGGCTCAACAGTCTGCAAAGTGGAACCCAAGAGACAGCATGAATTGAGAGAACAGGGAGCTTTCACAGAAGGACAAAAGCCACTCAGAAACATACAGCAACAAACGGCAGCGCTCGCTACGGGGAGCAGGGGAGAGCAGGGGGCAGAACCCCGCTCCGCTCACCGAGGGGCACAGAGGTGCCGCGGCGCCGCCCGGGGGGCTGCGGCGAGCTCTCGCCAGACAGGGCGGCCCTCGGCCAGCCGGGCTAGGGGGCTGCGGAGCTGCCTCCACCTCCAGTGACCGCCGAGCAGCGGCGGGAGGGGACAGCTCTGAGCGCGCCCCGCAAGAGGGCTGGGACCTGCACCGCCCCCGGGGCACCGACTGCGTCCATGTCCTGGGCGAGGGGTGGCACTGGGCGAGTCAGGGGGTGCTGGGCACTGTCTGGCAGGACATGCTGCCTGCGTGGTGTGAGAGACTGAGAAACACCCGATGGGGCTGAAGCTGGTGGCAGGTATCTGATGCTCATCTGTGTGTGCCAGAGTGCAGGAGGGGACTCACTTAAGTGAAGGCTTCATGCAGTGCACGCTGCTGAGGAGGGCTGCACCTGGAGACTGCAACACAGCAAGTTCCAGCTCAATAAGAGGAGAAACTACTTTGGTGTAAGGATGCTGGAGCCCTGGAGCAGGCTGCCCAGAGAGGTTGTGGAGTCTTCTTCTCTGGAGAGCTTCCAACCCACCCTGGGCATTGTGATCCTGGGCAAAGTGCTGTGGGTGCCCTGCTGGAGCAGGGGGTTGCACGGGGTGAGCTCCAGAGGTCCAGTCCAGCCTCCGGTGTTCTATGATTCTGTGTGGCAGCTAACATGGCCCTGAGATGTGGGGGAAGCATCAATAGCTCCCTGTACACACACACCTGTGTGAGTGAGCCAGATGGCCCAAGCTGAGTGACAGCCCTCAGCGTGTTGGTGTCTGTCAGGTACCAGGCAGATCTGTCACTGTGTGTGTGACAGAAGGTGCAGACTCCTGCAGTGGCTGGCAGTGGGTGACCACATTGTACTTTCATGTGCGAAAGGTGTCAGGTGCCCTGTGGAGGTGTGATGCAGAGCAGAAAGGACTCTGTTAGAGTGCCAGGAGCAGGAGGCAGCACTGCCCTGAACACAGAGTGCTTTGGGTTGGAAAAGCCCTGCAAGAGCATCCAGTCCAACCACCAGCCCAATACCACCAGGGCCATTAAACCATGTCCCCAGGTTTCCTGAAGATCTCCAGGGATGGTGACTCCACTATCTCTCTGGGCAGCCTGTTCCAATCCCTGACCACTCTTGCAGTAAAGAAATTGTTCCTCATGTCCAAACTAAACTTCCACTGGGGCAATTTAAGGCCATTTCCTCTCATCCAGTCACTCATTCCTCAGGAGAAGAGCCAAACCCCCACCTGGCTCCAGCCTCCTTTCAGAAAGTTGCAGAAAGCAATGAGGTCTCCCCTCAGCCTCCTCTTCTGCAGACTAAACACCCCCAGCTCCCTCAGCTGCTCCTCACTACCCTGCCCTCCAGACCCTTCCCCAGCTTTGTTGCCCTTCTCTGGACCTGCTCCAGCACCTCAGCGTCCATGCATGAGAGGCCCCAAACTGCAGGTGTAGGTGTGTGAGTGTGTGGTAGTGGCAAGGACACTGTGACAGAGCAGTGGGACTGCATCTGTGGTGGTGTAAAACTGGCAGACAGTGAAGCTACCAGGGCACCACATGAGCACAGCCACGGGCATGGGGGGTGGCAGAGCTGGTGCTGGGTGTGAGTACCTGTGTGTGTGTACAGGGGCAAGCAGCAAGGGACTGAGGTGCATAAGTGGCAGGGGGTGTGTGAAAGGCAGACAAGGGACGTGTGTGTCATTGTGTGAATGTGCCCACAGCAGTGAGAGACACCTGAGGGTGAAGAAGCATCTGTGAGTGTGCTGCCAGGTGCAGATGCAGGCAGGAATGAGGGAAACACTGTGTAAATCCTTAGGAGTGTGTGTGTGTATGGACATAGGAAAGTGCAAATCCTTGTAGGTGTAGTAGGTGTGTGTGTGGGCAGGCAGTGAGGGATGCCTTGGAGAGGGGTGGTGAGTGGCATACAAGCATGAGAGTGCCTGTGAGTACAAGCCTGTGAGTCTAGCAGCACCAGCATGAATGTAAGTGCCTTAGTGCATACAAGTGTGAGCATGTGAGCACATAAGCCAGCATAGGAACCCTGGGAGTGTGCAAGCATACAGGCTTAGGAGTGTGGAAGCGCCTAACAGCATGAGAATGGAAGCCTGAGTGCCTAGAACTGTGCATGAGCTCGGGCAGCTCGGGACACTGCTTTGAGTGCCACCAGTGTGTATGTGACTCCAGGTGTGGGCAGGCTGTGAGGGTGACTCTGGAGGGTGTGTGTCTGTGCCACAGCGAGTGTGCAACTGCTCACACACCTGCCTGCTGGGCTGGGGTTAGTGTCTGAGCGTGTGTGTGTCAGCCTGTGTGAGGGTGTATCAGAGCCTGCCAGCATACACAGCAGAGCATGCATGAGTGTGCCCCTCAGTGCTGCACCTCCTGCAGGTGTCAGAGCGTGGCGGGGGAGGGGGGGTGTCCCTGAAGCTGTGAGAGTGCCTGAGGGTGTCAGTCAGGCAGCTGGTGTGAGGGTGTCTGTGTGTCAGCGTGCGGGTGTCGGTCAGTTGGTGTGAGGGCATCCGGCGGTCGCGTTAGGATGTCAGTAAGGATGTCAGTGAGGATGTCAGTAAGGATGTCAGTCCCCCTGCCGGCGGGAGGAGCGCCAGCGGCGTGGGGCCGTGCAGCGATGACGGCGGCTGTAAGGAGGCGGAAGAGGGGTTTCAGGACTTCTTGGGAAGGGGTTTGGGGTGCTAGGAGGTGATTTGGGGAGCAGAGAGGTGGGAGGGTGCCTGCTGTGGTCGAGGGAGGAGGGGAAGATGTGATTAGAGGGGGATAAGTTGAAGGATCCAGGGAGGTGGAGGGAGGGAGGGA
>WBNM01041297.1:53236-67590 GCA_013399055.1 Ramphastos sulfuratus
GTCAGTAAGGATGTAAGGATGTCAGTAAGGATGTAAGGATGTCAGTAAGGATGTCAGCAAGTCAGCGTGAGGGTGGCAGTCAGTCCGCCAGGGTAAGGCTGTCAGTCCGTCAGTGTAAGGGTGTAAGGCTGTCAGTCCGCCAGCCAGCGCACCCCGGCCGCCCCGCCGCTGCCCCCCAGCCTCCCGCCGGCGCAGTGGCCTCGCTCCCGCCTCACAAAGCCCCGCGCGAGTCCCGGCCGGACACTCACGTCCCCCATCCACAGGCTGGCGGCCATACTGCTCCCGCAGGCCCCGTAGCGAGCTCAGCCGGGATCCAGACTTTCACCTCCTGGGCTGGGCTCGGCTGGGCTGGNGGCAAGGAGAAGTTCTGAGAAGCTGGATGGGGGCATAGAGATTTTTCATGGAAATCTCTGCTTCTCAGCAGTTCTTTGGAAGAGTGTTGAGGTTGTTCAGCCCAGAGAAGAGAAGGCTCCTGGGAGATGTTCTGGTGGCCTTTCAGGACATCAAGGGACTGATTAGAAAGCTGGGGACAGACTGTTGAGCAGGGCCTTTTGTGACAGGAAAGGGGGAGATGGTTTGAACTGAAAAAGGAAATTGAGACTGGAGAGAAGGGACAAATGTTTGACACTGAGGGTAGTGAAAACCTGTGCCAGGTTGCACAGAGAAGTGGGAGCTGCTCCATGCCTGGCACCATTGCAGGTCAGGTTGTTTGGGGCTCTGAGCAATCTGTTCTGGTTGGGGATGTCCCTGCTCGCTGCAGGGAATCAGACTGCATGAGCTTTAAAGCTCCTTTTCCACCCAAGCCATTCCATGATAAGCTGGGTGAGAAAGGCAAATCAAGCCTAGGTGGGACCACGAGGGGATGGGATTTGGGGGGAGGAGCCCTGTGCCCACTTGTGGAAACACGAGCACGGAGCAGAGCTGCTGTGCCCCTGGTTATGGTTGTGTAATTGCTACAACAAGCCATAAATTCCGCCGACGATGACAGGGACGCTCCAAACCCTCCGCACTGTTAATCGCTTGAGTGGCTGCCTGGGCTGGGCAAGCAGAGGCGCTGCTGCTCTGGCGCCGACAGTCCGCGAGAGGGCAGCACTGGGATGGGTTCGGGTGCTGAAACGGGACAGGGAGAGGGAGCGCTGGGAGCGGCGCCAGGCGGCGGAGCCGTCCCCTGCGGCGGCTCCTGCAGCAATCGCTGAGTGCTCATCTGAATCTTGCTCCGGAGCGCCCTTACTGCAGTGACTAACGTGCGAAACCGAGCAGGGGAAGAAGTTGCTCACTCTGCTTTTCCCTCAGGTGGAAAAGTGTAGTGAACATGGACCGTTTCTGCAGGAGACTGGAAATGCTCCTTTGCAGCCTGAGCATCCTCCCCCTTCGTCCTGGACATCTTTCCTCTCCATCCTGGACATCCTTCTTCTTCGTCCTGGACAGGCTCTGCATCTCTATCACCGTCATTCTGCAGCACGGCCAGCAGTGATTGCTCTAGAACATCACCTCCTCAGCAACCACGGCCGTGCAAGAATCACAAGATTAAAAACATGTTTACAGTCTGATTTATTTGCTTTCTGGTTTTTGAGTCCCTAGGGTACTCTCAATCCATTTCCCTTACAACATTGCAAAATCTGTCATGAAATCCATACAGCCAGCAAGAACCAGGGCTGGTAACTCTTGGATAAAGACATTCCCTTGGCAAGCAGCACTGAGCTCTGATTGCTGAGCCCACAAAGCTGCCCCTCCTTCTGTTGCTACCTTACAACTACCCAAAGCCAGCAGTTTGTCCTTTGTCATTTGATGAAGTGAGTCCCAGCATCTTTAATAATTCTTTTCCACTTTTCTTTCCAGATGAGCAATGCAGAACTCTGTTTTCCTGGGATAATCCATAGAGATGGATGTTGGGCACTGAAAATGCAAAAGGAAGCCAGGATTATGTGGCTGTGCTGTGCCAGGGCACTGTAAGTCTTATATTCAGTGCTGTATCTGAAGTGACTGCTGTTTATGCACCTAACCCTATGACAGTGCAAAAACACTGCCAGAGGAACATTATTACCTGAAAAAATGATTATTCTCCCTTAAGCATTTGTGAGCTGGCAAAGAGGCAGCAGCTGACAACAGGAAGATGCAGTCTGCAGCCAGAACATCTTGTCACCTCTGCTGGGGCAGGAGTGATTTCTTGGTTTGGGATCTTGGTCCTGAAAACTGCTGAGTAAGTTCCAGTTGCCATTTACTGGAAGCCACTGGAGGGGTGATCCCTGAGCCCCTCTCACAGGGCTGGCAGCTGTCACTAGGAGCTCAGCCTGATCCCAGCAGTTTCAGCTTTTGCAGCTCTCAGGAACTTTCACTGGAGCTAAAGATCACTCAGTACCTCCCAGGAGGGGACCTTGAGTGGTCTGAATTTGAAAATTAATGGGTTTGAGCATGAGAATCTGGCTTGGAAGATTTTAATAGGAATTTGCTATTTTTAGCTTGAGCTTAAAACTGACTCCAAGAGGTTTTCTGCCTTCAGTACTGCGTGTTACTGGGCTGGAACTTTCCCCATTGTTGGTGCCAGTCCATCCCCTGTCTTAGACAACTGTAGCCAGTGGACTGAGATCAGGGATGAATTTAGCCAGAGGTAATTGAAATAAGAAATAAAGTAAAGACATAAAGCAAAACTTTGAGCTTGGAATGGCTTCTGAGATTCTGAAAGTAATTGAAGTAATCCAGGGGAGAACAGGCACTGGAATCTGCTTTCCACTGCTGAACAAGAGGGATCAGAACAATTTCTTGTATGATGGAGATAAAGCAGCCTAAAGTGATGTAGAGATCTGGGACCTTTTTCAATGTCATATTGACAAATAATTCTAGGCTTGGCCTTCGTCTTCATTTATTGAGATTTGCTGTTCTTGGTCTCACAGCAAGCAAAAATCATAGAATCATAGANATTAATTTCTAACTGAGTTCCAGCTACCTGTGGTATCTTTGAAGGCAGTGGCAATAAAAGCCTCTTATCAACAAGGCTGTGCCTGCTGGTTTTCTTACCCAGACTTGGTTTGTTCCTATCAGCACAGTGCAGCAGGACAACCACAGTCTTCTTTCTGGCCTTGTTCTGAAGAGAAGATAACAATGCTCAGCCCCACACTGGCATTGCTTTGCTGCTGTGGGCTTTGTAAGATTCCTCAACAAAGGCAGGACCAACAAGATGAGGACACTGCTGCTCCTTTAAAGGAATATCTTTCAAGCTCGAGTGGCTTCTGAGCTGAATGACTATGAAGAATAACATCCAGAGTTCAGCGTGGAGAACACCCACACACATCACCCAGCTGGCAGGGCTGCAGGGATTTATTCCCAGTGCTGTCAGCTTTCCCCTTTGTGAACACACAGCTCCCTGTGCTGGCTTTGCTCTCCTATTCCCATACCATCTGCTGGTCCCTGCTCCTCTGTAGGTTTTGTCCACTTCATATCTTCCCTGAGGGATGTCCTTCCTCCTCTGAGGGAATTTCTTTGGAGGTCTCAGCTATCCTCACAGGGATCAAATAATAACAGAGTGCTGTGACTCACCAAGCCAGGATCCACCAAGGGCCATCTCTGCTTGTGGATGTAATTTTCCAGGAATGGGGTAAAAAAAAAAAAAAGAAAAAGTAGCCTGTTTCTTATTTTCTTCCTTGGTACTCCATGGCATTCACCCTCAGAGAAATGATGAAAATGTGAGGAGGTCACCCCAGAGGGTTCTGGGTGTTCACAGCCCTCATTCACCAGCTGGCAAGGCTCCTTTGTTTACATCCTCCACAAGGATCCTGTGGGGCAGGCTTAATCCTGGGCTTGCAGATTTTGGGGGTGCCTGCCACGATGGTTCTAGTCCACATAAAGCCAGTGGTGAGATGTTATGGCAGTGATGTTTTAAGGTAAAATAAATAAATGAGCATCCTGTGTTAACTCCAAAAGCAGTTCAGCCAATGACTCGATGCAGATGCTCCTGTGGTGCAGAAAGGAGAAGCCTCAGGCTGGTTAAATTGTCTTTGTCCAGTTTCAAGGCAGCATGAAAACAGGCAGGTCCTGCAAAGGTGCTGTTTAAATGGAGCACAGTGCAGGGAGAGAGGGGAGGAGGTGGAGGCTGTGCAGTGCAGGGCATGGGCACCATGCACTGGTGGGGAGAGACGATGGAGTCATTTAGGGGCTAAATCAGGACTCAGTTCTCTCCTCTCTGTCAAACACAGCTGATGCTTGCTGTGGGTTTCAGTCTTGCCAAGCTCCAAGCAGTGTGTGAAGTGCTCAGTTTACTCATCACTGAGGTCCTCTGGCACTCTGTTGCTGTAGGTTAAATCTGGAGCTGAGTGGAGTGTCCCACCTGTGCCATGGAGCAACGGCACAGCTGGGCAGTGGGTTAAAAGAGCAGAAGCTTGGCACAGCTGGGCAGTGGGTTAAAAGAGCAGAAGCTTGGCACAGCTGGGCAGTGGGTTAAAAGAGAAGAAGCTTGGCACAGCTGGGCAGAGGGTTAAAAGAGCAGAAGCTTGTGTCTGCTTGGTCCAAGGTATGTGACAGCTCTCTGCCCTCTGTGCTGTTTGCTACCTGCAGACTGCAAAGCAGCCTGAAAACACAGCAGCAGTTGGAGACTGCTGCAGGTGCCTTGTGTGCAGCCCCACAAATGGCCATTGGTCAGAATAGTGTGGAGGTGGTCCTTCCTGTGCTGGGGGCTCCAGAGCTGCACACAGGACTGCAGCTGGGGTCTGAGGAGAGCAGAGCAAAGGGGCAGAATCCCCTCCCTTGCCCTGCTGCCCACACTGCTCTTGCTGCAGCCCAGCACACAGTTGCTGTCTGGGCTGCACTCACACTGCAGCCTCATCTTGAGCTTTGCATCACCCCAGCCCCCCAGGGGCTGTTCCTCAGGGCTGCTCTCAGCCATTCCCCACCCAGCCTGGAGCTGTGCTTGGGATTGTGCCTACTCAGGACCTTACACTTGGCCATGTTATAGTTTTAAAGGAGTGTTGCTTCTCTCCAATAAGAACAACAGGATTTGGTTCAGAGCTCTTTAGTGTGGAAAGTGTTTTGGGGTTTGCTCAAGGTGCCATGTTCAGTCACCAGCATAACAAAATGCAGAGTGCAGGAGTGTATTTATAGTGAGGATAATGAAGATTTATGGGGTACCCATAGCTGCAGTGCTCCCTGCTTAGGAATTCAGTATTGAACAGGGTGATTGAATGTTTGGCTTTTCAAAAGAGAGAGGAAAAAAACCAAAACAAAACAACCCTCTCAACCCAGAAGAAAATGAAAACCAAATCCTTTCCTCTAGTGAAAAGCCAAATCTGTGTTCTGAAAATGAAATGTTTTTTTGGGTTAAGCAGTGAAAAAAAAAAAAGAAAAAAAAAAAAAAAAAAAAAAAAAAAAAAAAAAAAAAAAAGGCACTACATTACCTTGNAAGAAGGGACTTGATCTTTGCAGCAGCTTGGATTTATTATTGGAACCAGTTGGCTGTGCCATAGAGGAAAGGAATTTTCTGGTAATTAAAGGAGGAATCTGGGAGTCAGAAGCAGTAGGGTCTCTTTCTGGCTCGGGCACTGGCACGCTATGTAGCCTTGGGAAACAGGCTGCCTCATTTGTGCCTTGGCTTTTCCCAGCTACAAAAAGGGGCTAAGGATATGACTGGAGCTCACCAACTGCCTGCACTGGTTAAAGAACATTTCCACAGCACCCTGTGGGCTTTGCTGCAGGAGGATGGAGTTTTACTCCCTGCGCTCCAAATGCGCTTCCTCCCCACGCCTGCTTGCTCAGGTTCCTCAGCCCATGGGCAGGCATCTAATGGAAAAGCAGCTGAGCTCCAGAGATGTGCTGATGAGAAGAGATTCTGCCTCTCTGCTCTGCTCTGGTGTGGCCTCACCTGCAGTGCTGTGTCCAGCTATGGACACACAAGAGACATGCACCTGATGGAGAAGGTCCAGAGGAGGATCACAAAGATGACAGAGGGCTGGAGCACCTCCCTGTGAGGGCAGCTGGGGCTGTGCAGCCTGGAGGAGAGAAAGCTCTGGGCCTTACAGTAACATTTTGTTGTCTGAAGGGGACATACAGGAAGGCTGGGCAAGGGCTGTTTCCAAGGATTTGTGGTAACAGGACAAGGGGCAATGTTTTGAAACTGGAGCAGGGGAGATTTAGGTTGAGCATTAGGAGGAAGTTCTGCACAGTGAGAATGGTGAGANCACAATGATGGAGAGCATTTATTTGCTGGACTGAGAAACCTGGGACCAGAGGCTTCTCCCCAGCTGGGATCCCCTTGTTCAACTTGGCTGCTTTCACAGCCCCCCTGCTCCCCAGCAGGACTGGATGGGTAACCCTCACAGGCTTCCCACCTTAGTGCTCAGAGAGGCAGGTGAGCAATGCTCAGCTCAGTTCCCACAGGCAAGAGGTGGTCTCTGGGGGTGTAGCATTGCTCCTTGCCCTGCTAGACACAGCTGCCTGGGAAAGCAGCAGTCAGGGCTGATGTGAGGAATGGCTTCACATCCATGCTGGGGTTACCAGCAGCATCCCTGAGCTGCTGTATCCCATCTGGCTCAGGTCTCCCAATGGTTTCATTCCTGAATTGCTGTCTGTCAGTGGAGGAGCAGCTTGGCTGCCCCTGCCTTCAGATGCTGCTGTACTGGGAGAGTCCAAGGAATGCTGCTGGCCTCAGCCACCATCCCTCCCTGGAGCAGAGGAAACGTGTGCTGACAGGGCAGGAAATTCTCCTGAACCACAAGGACCGGGAGCTTGCCTCTTGCCTTCCTGTGGGCCTTACCCCAGCTTCAGCTTGGGTGTTTAAAGATTATTAATAGCAATAGTTGAATTAACAGTTTGTGTTTTTCTTCTCCTGTCAACTGAGTTCTTTCTTCAGTTGAGATTTTTGGGGTTTTATTCAAAGTAGGCAGAGATGGCCCCAAGAATGTGGGTGGTGTTGCAGCACAATGATACAGCTGAGCTAAGGGGCAGCCAGGCAGGGATTTTGCTTTAAGGAAGGCTCTTGGTCAGGAGTGGACAATCTCCAGTGCAAAATAGCTCCAAACTGGGACAGGCTTAGCACCCTGAAGGGTTTTGTTTCACAAATATTTCTCTTTAGCAGCAGCAGCAGCCTCACAGAATCATTGTTCTTCACAGAGAGAGTGATTGGCATTGGAGTGGGCTGCCCAGGGAGGGGGTGGAGTCGCGGTTCCTGAGGGTGGTCAAGCAAAGCCTGGATGGGGCACTTAGTGCCATGGTCTGCTTGATTGGCTAGGGCTGGATGATAGGTTGGGCTGGATGAGCTTGGAGCTCTCTTCCAACCTGCTTGATTCTCTGATTCTAATCACAAGGCAGCAGCATTCAAGTCCAGAGCCAGAGCAGGAGCCCACATCCCTGAACAGTGTCAACAAACCTGAGCAGCTTTCTTGGTCCAGACCCACCAAGTGCCTTTACTGGGTGCCTGGACTGGGAGCTTGCTTTACTCATCCTCTACTCTGCTGTGTGGAGTGGCCCAGGAGGTGATCAGAGTCATTCTGTTCCTGTGACCAGACTCAATCTCTTTTTTGTTTTTTTTTGCTGATTCCATAATGCCTGGAAGAGCAACTGCAGCTTCCTCTTGGGACCACACTCAACCCAAAACAAGGCTCCCTTTCTGCTGATGTCTCTGCTGACCTTCATTTCACTCTTTAGTGTTGTGTCAACTTGACAGCTCTGCAGTGTGCCCTGACCTTGCAGCATGGCTGCAGAAGCAGCTAAGAGTGCCTGGGGAGTCTGCTGCTAACCAACTGGCAGCACCACAGCCAGCAGCAACTGAGAGGGAAAATTTTGTATCCAGCTGGTGGTCACTCAGCCCAAAGCAGTACCAGCTAAGGTCCAACCCAATGTGCTGTGGCTTACAGCTGGGGCTAGACTGGAGGGTCTCTGGAGATGCCTTCCATCCCCTGCCATTCAGTGACACTGTGATCTGTGGCAGGGGAGCCTCCTTGGCTGGTGCCAGCAGCTGGGTGCTGGCTTTGTCCGGCCAGAGCGCTGGCTCGGGACAGCAGCCCCCTGCTCGCCAGCTCAATGGATGGGTGCAGTCTTCTGGCTGATCTCAGCCTTGCTTTTAGCAGCTGGCTCCAGGGAGAAGGAGGAATGGCTTTCTGCAGAGCCTGGCCTCACAAAGCAGCCTGTGTGGGATGGGAGGTTCCTGCTCTCTGGTTCCACAGAGCATGTGGGGCTGTGTGTGGGGTGGACGTGCCCCTGGCACGCAACAAACTTGTCCAAATAAACAAAAGGCTAAAAGCAGCTCATCCTCAGCCCCCTGAGAAACCCCACTGGCAGATGTTGCCAGTGACTCCAGGTCCTTGTTGGGAATCCCATGGATAATCAGCAGCAGCAGGGAAGCACATGGCAGCAGAGGGCTCAGAGAGGGTCACTTTGTTCCCCGGGATCCCTGCGGTGTCTCTCTGCAGTGCTGGGGGAAGCCCAGAGCAGAGGGTGAGGAACTGCCTCCTGCTCTTGGCTTGCCTCTAGCCTTGCTGTGTGGCCTCAGCAAGTCAGTGTCTGCACCAGAGAGCCTCCTCTTGTGCACTGAGGTCAGGGATAGGAAGCTGCTTCCCTGGGAATTTGTGGCCAAGCTTTTAAACTTTGCAAGGTGCTTTGTGGCTGGAAGAGCCAAATGTTTGTTATTCCTATCATGGTTTACATGTGACTTGACAGATGAGGGTCTGAGAAGTTCAGCTAAAAGAATCAAAGAATCAGTTTGGTTGGAAAAGCCCTTTAAGATCACTGGGTCCAATCATTCTGTAACTCTACCAAGGCTGGGGCTAAGCTGTGCTCCTCAACACCACATCTCTGGTGGTCCCCTCTAGGGATGGGCATTCAGCCACCTCCCTGGGCAGCTTGTGCCAGCCTTTGAGAACCCTTTCAGTGAAGAAGTTTCTTTTGATGTCCAGCTTAAACCTGCCCTGGTGCCACTTGAGGCCATTTGCATTTCCTCTTGTCCTGCAAGACAGGATGGGGGCTTTCATAGAATCATAGAATAGTAAGGTTGGAAGGGACCTCAAAGATCATCCAGTTCCAACTCCCTGCCATAGGCAGGGGCACCTCTCACTAGTACAGGTCACTCAAGGACTCATCCAACTTGGCCTTGAACACCTCTAGGGAGGTTGTGGAGCTGGGGCAGCTCTGGAGTCCTCAGCACAGACAGGGATCACAGAGAGGGACCAGAGGAGGCCACAGCAGTGCTGGCAGAGCTGGAAGGGCTCTGCAGCGAGGGCAGGCTGGGAGAGTTGGAGGTGTTCAGCCTGGAGAAGAGAAGGCTCCAGAGAGACCTTCTGGTGGCCTCTCAGGGGCTGATCAGAAAGCTGGAGACAGACTTTTGAGCACTGCTGTGACAGGCTGGGTGGATGGTTTGGACTGAAAGAGGGAGATTGAGACTGAAGAGAAGGGAGAAATGTTTGACACTGAGGGTGGGGAGAGCCTGGCCCAGGCTGCCCAGAGAGGTGAGAGCTGCCCCATGGCTGGCACCATTGCAGGTCAGGTTGTTTGGGGTTCTGAGCAGCCTGCTCTAGTTGGGGCTGTCCCTGGGGGGTTGGACTGGGTGAGCTTTAAAGGTCCCTTCCAGCCTAAACCAGTCTGGGATTGTGGCATTGTATCTGCATATGTGAAGAGACATTTGGAGTCTCTGCTCAGAACAAAGAAAGAAGCAGGGCACGAAATATTTGAGATTCAGTTTTCAAAAGAAAGGCTTTAAACTGAGGGTGGTTTAGATTTCTTTAGCTTTAAAAAAATCATTTATCAGAAGGCTGCAGAATACTCCAGAGCAGCAGCTGCTGGTGAGGATGTGGGGCTGTGGGTCAGCTCTTGCCTTCACTGCCTTTGCTGAGTAGCTGTTTCTCTCTCACCTCTGCAAAAGAGATGTAGCTCCCTTTGAGATTCTTGGATGTGGCCATTTGTGGTCTCTGGGCAAGCCTGGCAGCTGCCTTTGTTTGGGTAGTGCTGCTCACAGGAATGCACTGCTCAGTGGTGTGGGTGAGGCAGGAGCTGGGCACCTTGAGCAGTGGAATGCCAAACAGCTGCTGCTTTTCTGCAGGGGAAGAAAATTTTGTGCTCTCAGGCACTGGAAAAGCTTCTTAAGAAACCCTGTGATAGTGTGAAACTTGACAGAGGGTCTCTGAAGAGAAAACTTATCAGTTCATTTGGAATTAGCTCTCCTTTGGGCTGGAAGGTTTTTGATGCCTCAGTCTTACAGAGGGCAAGGGAAATAGAGGGCAGCCACTAGAGAAAAGTATTTTCTTCTCTGTCTTGTCACCCAAGTTTTTATTAATGACAGAGTTACAGGATCCCAGGATGGTTTGTGTTGGAAGGGACCTTTAAAACTGACCTGTAAAGGTCACCCAGTCCAACCCCTGTGCAGTCAGCAGGGACACCCCCAACTAGTGCAGGCTGCTCAGAACCCCTGACAACCTGACCAGGCATGGGGCATCTCCCACCTCTCTGGGAAAGCTGGGGCAGGGTCTCACCACCCTCAGTGTAAGAAATTCCCTATTTTACTGATGAGGTCTGAATGACTTTAGTGGTGCAAATAGGCTCCTGCAGCACCTAAACCTTGCACAAAGCCTCCCCTGTGCTTCTTTGACACTTTCCATGCAAGTTGCCTTTGCAACCAGTCCCTTTTACCTCTCCCACTGCAGAGATTTTCCTCTCAGACAAAGAGGAATGGGAACTGAGTCTTTCTTAATGTGCCAGGTAACACCACTGACCTGTCAGCTCAAAGAAGTTATTCCTCCTTCACCTTGACCACAAGCAGGACTGGGCTATAAACTCTGGAACAGCCACTGGATCCCCTGCTGTTGTGGTAACCCCAGGGGTGGGTTAGAACCTCCTGCAGTGAGGAATGTGAGGGGAGAGACATCCCCCAGTGCAAGCCATGTTTCAGAACATCTTGAGTCCTGACTGCCCAGGAAGGCTATAAACACTGCTCCCAGGACAAATATCCTCCATACCTGAGAGCTAATGAGCCAAGCAGCTGCTCTGAGGCTGTCCACTCTGACACCAGTAAACACTGAGCCATGTGAGAAAGATTTTAGCATGCCCAGACACCCTGAGAGAGGAGGTCGTGTACGGATGTCTAAACCACAGCTTTCTTGTCACTTCCATTTTGTACTTTCAAAGGGAAAAGTTCCTTTACTGACTGTGCTGGACACCTGTAACTCCAGGAAAAGACCAGCACAGGCCATAACCTCTCTGAGCCTGAATGCTCCCTGTTTACAGAAAAGCAGAAAGGGTCACAAACATCTCCTAGGAAAGAGAAATGCTTCCGTAAGAAGCCTGCACGCCACGTGCAGGGGCTGGCAGCCTCTGGCTGGCTAAGCATCTTCAGGTCCACAGCATCAGTAAATCCACTTCAATTGGCTGACTAAACTGGGCTGACAGCTGCCTTGTGCTACCAGGACAATGAAAGGTGTCCTGGCTCATGCTGGCTTGGCTGGTATCAAGCATGAAGGAATTTGTAAACAGGATCTGGGAAGCATTTGAAGAATCGCAGAACTTCGTCTGTAAATTCCTCTCTGCACACATGTCCACCACTGACTCCAGAAGTGACAGCAGTGAAAGTCTTGACTGTGTGTGAAAGCTCAGCCTGTCAGGAAAAGGCTGCAGTTGCAGTTGTGAGAAGCTGGATGGGGGTGCAGAGATTTTGCATGGAATTCTCTTCTCAGCCCTCCTTTGGGGTTGTTCAGCGTGGAGAAGGGAAGGCTCCAGGGACATCTTCTGGTGGCCTCTCAGTGCTTCAAGGAGCTGATCAGAAAGGCAGGGACAGACTTTTGAGCAGGGCCTGTTGTGACAGGAGAAGGGGCGATGGTTTGAACTGAAAGAAGATGATTGAGACTGGAGAGAAGGGAGAGATTTATTTTGTTACAGTGATGGTAGAGAAACTCTGTCCCAGGCTGCCCTGAGAGGTGGGAGATGCCCCATCCCTGGAATCACTGCAGGTCAGGTTGTTTGAGGCTCTGCTAACTGCAAAGGAGTTGGACTGGATGAGCTTTGCATGTCTCAACCCAAACCACTCTGTGATTCTGTGATCAGGATCACAAAGCCTTTGTCCCAAGACTTTTTCCTATCCAGCACCCCTGAGACCCCAAACTCTAACCGGGATTACAATCAGCCTGCTGAAACCCACCTAAAAGGTGGCTGAAACTCATTGCACAGAACCAGGAGAACAAAAGCTGTGTGATTGGGTGGACCTCAAAATAGGAGAGATCCTGCAGAAGCTGCATACATCTAGAATCACAGAATCACAGAATGGTCTGGGTTCAAAAGGGACCTTTCAAGCTCATCCAGCCCAACCCCACTACAGTCAACTGGGACATCCCCAGCTAGAGCAGGTTGCTCAGAGTCTCATCCCTGAACCTGACCTGGAATGGGGCAAAAGCTGCTTTGACTCTTCCTGGCCTCCTGGCACTTCTGAGAGCAGAAGGAGTTGTGCTGAAGGGCCTCAGTTCATCATCTGGGGCCGTGGGAACCACTCTCTTATCCTGATGCATGACTCATGTTGGCTTTGACCCAACTCACTCAGTTCAGGCAATGTCAAGGCAAAGTTGTGAGCAGGACATTTTCATTCATGTTCCCAGTAAGCATGGAGCTGCTTAAAAACAAACAAACAAACAAACAAACAGGTCAGTTAAGAACAGTAAATAGATTGGTCTCTTGTTTTGGGTCTTAAACATGTCCCAGCTGCTTAAGTGAAAAATTGCTGTGACTTAGAGAAACTTGTCCCAAGGCTTCTCTTCTGTTTTATCTGTCACTGGTCACTGTGGAAGTCTTCCTCTAAGGACTGCAGTTGGCCACTTTGCTGTTGCTAGCACAGGGTTGGATGCTGATCTTAATTCCTCAGCTTGCATCTGGCACTGAACTGTTGAAGTAAGTGTAGCAACTGAGGGTTTATAGCTGTGTAAACGAGAGCAGAGAGGATCCTCTGAAGCCTGCTCAGTTCTTTGGCATCTGGAGAACATAATAAATTCATTAAAAACCACCCAAGCAAACACTGAGTGATAAACTGCTCTGTGACATCCCAGTCATGACATCCTCCCTCGCAGGGAGACAGGGCAAAGGCAGGCAGAGAATCAGAGCAGTGGGGAGTGAATGGATTTGGGAATCTGGCTCATGGAAATGGGCAGGGTACAGCCTTCATATTGGCTTTTCCCTGCTCCTGGCCTCTTGAATTCACCGAACTTACTCCTGATTTACATCCCTTCGAGTGGATCAGGCTCACTCCCTTTTCCCTCAGCAAAACAAACATTTGCTCCTCGGAAAGGCAGAAAGAGAAAGCTTCGAATGGGACTCACAGCTGGACGGAAATGCTCAGGAATGTAGGAGTTTGGGTTCCTTTAGTTTGTAAACAAAGAAGGAGCCCTTGGAAAGGACGTGGTGATTAATGTCCCCAGGGGCTGCAGAGGGACTGCTCCTGCTGCTGGGGATCCATCCTGGCACTGCCACGGCAGTCCCAGGTAGATGCCATGGGATGTGGAGGAGCAGGATGCTCCGAGAGAAGAGGAGGTTGAGCTTTGGGGATGCTGACAGCAGCTGCTCCACTGGCTCTGAGCCCTCGGGCAGCCCAAAACCCTGATCAGAACGACCCCAACTGCCTGGAGAAGTTGAGATCCAGAGGTGACCTAGGGGTAGCTGAGGGCCCAGACAAAGGCTGGGAATGATTTCCAGAAGTCCCTGAGCAGCCTCTGAATGTCAAAAGGCCAAAGGGAACTGAGTTCAGGAGCTCAAGTGGTATAAACTGCTGTGAGTCCTCCCAGGCTCTAATCAATGTGTTTTGGCTCTCCCCAGATCTCAGATTCCCATGGCTCTCATGAAGAGGCTCCATGCTAACTGGCAGTGGATGTTTCACCTCCCTTCCCCTGCTCAAACACAGCAGCACTGGTTTGAAATGCCAAGTTGGCCTCAGGAGAGCTGCAGAGCTCCCTGGCTCAGCAGGGAGAACCCAGAGCAGCTTCCCTGCAGCCAGGGAGAAGAAACACAGATGGACACCCATGGGCATGCTGCTTGCTTAGCACAGGCCATTAAACTCAGCATGACCCAGGCCCAGCCTTAACCCATGGTATTTATGGAGTGAATATCTTCCTGCAAAGGATGTGGAAAGATAACACCACTGCTGCAGAGCCCCCAGCCCCCTCATGTCCAGTCACAGCTCAAACAGAGCATTTTATGACTATTTCATTTATCTGGAACTGGAAGAGCAGGATCAGGTCCTGACTGCTTCTCCATTCAGTGCTAGAAAGGAAAGGACAGGAGGAGTGAAGTGTGAACCTCATCAGGCTCAGCAGGGACAGGGCAAGGTGCTGCACATGGATCAACACAGCCCTTGGCATCAACACAGGCTGGGGAAGAAGGGCTGAGGAGCAGCCCTGAGGAGAAGGGCT
>WBNM01041302.1:9673-62879 GCA_013399055.1 Ramphastos sulfuratus
TCTCCTCATAGGGCTTGTGCTCGAGGCCTCTCACCAGCCTCGTTGCCCTTCTCTGGACACGCTCAAGCACCTCAATGTCCCTCTTAAATTGAGGGGCCCAGAACTGGACACAGTACTCAAGGTGTGGCCTAACCAGTGCAGAGTACAGGGGGAGAATGACCTCCCTGCTCCTGCTGGCCACACTATTCCTGATGCAGGCCAGGATGCCATTGGCCTTCTTGGCCACCTGGGCACACTGCTGGCTCATGTTTAGGTGGGGGTCATGCAGATGTGGAGTCAAGTTCTGAGCACTCCCCCCACCCAGGAGGGTTAACCCTTTACACCATGTTAGTCTGTGGCACGCGTGATGCGAACACTGTGCTTCTAACTTCTGCAAGGTACTGCTGCTGGCCCTGCAGCCAAGTTGGGACATTGCTAATTGTATATCCTGACAGATAAAGATGAATTGATCACCGAACTCGATGGCTGCCTAGGTGCAAGCAATCATGATCTAATTTTATTTGTTTTGTGCAAACAGTGTTATGTCCTCGGTGTGGTAAAAAGGCCAATTTCACACAGCGGAAAAACAATCACCAGCAAAATGGAGTGGGAGGAAAAATTTAAACAGGAGAGCATAGATGGTAATTAGGAATTGTTTAAGGATGCTTTACTAGATGCAGTAAAACCCCAGCTCTGCAATCAAGAAAGGTTTTTATGGCAGAAAACAATCCCCTGGAAAGGGAGGTGAAGATAATGACAGGCACAACCTCCTTAAAGAAACCTGCAAAACAATAGGATGTAAACAAGGAGAAAAGGAGAAGCTCATCAGAGTGAGCACAAGGCAACACTTAAGAAATAAAATTAACTGAAGGAGAAAACTGAAGACATCAGTAACAAAACCTCTGTGCTCCAAAGGGTGCCAGAACCAGAAAAGCATCTCTAAAGTGCATGAAAACCAAATCAAATTGTAGCAATGATACATGCCCCTGGCACAAGGGGGGCATGGAGCTGCTGGAGCGGTCCAGGGGAGGGGCATGAATATGATCGGAGAGCTGCAGAGCTTCCCCTGTGAGGATAGGCTGAGGGAGCTGAGGCTGTTCGGTCTGGAGAAAAGAAGGCTCTGGGGAGACCTTAGAGCAGCCTGCCAGTGTCTGAGTGAGGCTGACAAGAAAGCTGGAAAGGGATTTGTGATGGTTTGGGAGTTACCCCCCCCCCCCTCCCCCAAGCTATGAAAATCAACCAGGCTAGACTCAGTCAGCTGGAAGTTAAGGACTGAAGCTCTATTTACAGCTTAGCACAACGTACAAGCAGAGATATACACAATATACACAAATGTTTACAGAAAGATAGAAGTTAAAGGTAATACAGAAGCACAATTCCCCTCCCAGAAATCAGAGTCCCCAGGAGGGGCTCCCAACCACCCTTCCACCTTCTTCCCACCCCTCTACCTTATCCCAGGGTCTGCCTTAAATGCAAGCTGAGTTTGGAGGATGGGCAAGGGGAGTTAGAAGGAGAGTGGTTAGTTGGGTTAACAGCTGCAAAAGCCCAGGGAGAAGACAAAGCGACCCTGACAGAGAGACTCACTCTTATCTGTGTCTGTGTCCTTGCTTTGATACATCTCAGCAAGCCTGTGAGTGAAGTAGGCATCACCAGTGTTTGCTTTTCACTGCCTGTAATCTAATTTATTATTTTTTTTCATTAAAATATTCCAATTAGCCTCAAACCAGCACAGGACTTTTCCAAGGGATCGTAGTGATAGGATGAGAGGGAATGGAAGATAGATGTAGGCTGGGGATTAGGAAGAAGTTCTTTGCAGTGAGGGTGGTGAGACACTGGCATAGGTTGCCCAGGGAGGCTATGGATGCTCCCTCCCTGGAGGTTTTCAAGGCCAGGTTGGATGAGGCCTTGAGCAACCTGGTCTAGTGAGAGATGTCCCTGTTCATGGCAGAGGGGGCTGGAACCAAATGATCCCTTCCAACCTAAGCCATTCTATGATTCTATGAAAACTGTGTGACAACACTGAAATTGGAAAAAAATTAGGAGGTGGTCTGGTAAGCATCCTTCCTAGAGGCATGACCTCTGAAACAAGGTGATTTGAAATAAGGTTGGAGGTGGTTTTTGGTTCTAAGGAGAAGACTTCTAGGAGGTAGCTCTTTAATTTAGTAAAACAACAACAACAACAAAGTAACCAAACAAAAGGTACTGGCAGATCCAGTGGCTAGAAAATTCAGGTCAAATCATCAGGAGGTTTTCATGATAGAAGGTCAGTAATGCCATTATACCTATAAGTTATATTTAAAATTTACTGAACAAGTTCCTGTGATTTGTGTGTTCCTGAAGCTTGCAGTGATATCTTCTTTCCATCACAACACAAAACACTGCCTTTTGAAATGTTCAGCTCTGTTCCAAAACTGTATGGAAGTCTAATCCCAGCACAAACTTTGCACCAGTTTCATGGAGCTCACAAACCTCAAAAAAACCAAAACTTATCTTCATGTGGAGTTCAGTTGTGTTCTTCCTCTGCTTTCTTTGGTAAATACTATTGTAATCTTTAAAACTCCACTGACAATCTTGGGTCTCAGCTTGGAACTTCAGCACACCAAAGGGAGGAGGGTGTCAGATAAAATTTCCTGTTGAAAATTTTCTGTGGGTAGAAGAGAGAAACAAAAGCATGACAATGATTTGTTTGCCTTCTATCCATCTAATCAGCAGCTTCTCTGATATTGTGACTGCATATAAAAGCTGTGTAGATAGGAAAAGTCACATACAGGCTGCTCTCATACTTAGCTATGGAATATGTCTTTGTGGGCAAGTGTTCAGGCATTCAAGGTGATGCTGAAAGAAGCAACACTTGAGGTATGCTGTAGCATTCATCCTATGAATTTAAGTGGGCAAAGATGCTGGCATAAAATTAACCATGTGCTTCAGTGTTTTATTTAACTTAAGTTATAATCATAGAATCATAGAATCATAGAATGGTAAGGTTGGAAGTGACCTCAAGGATCATCTAGTTCCAATCCCCTGCCATAGGCAGGGACACCTCCCACTAGCACAGGTTACTCAAGGCCTCATCCAATCTGGCCTTGAACACCTCCAGGGAGGGAGAAGCCACAACCTCCCTGGGCAACCTGTGCCAGTGTCTCACCACCCTCACTGCAAACAACTTCCTCCTAACATCCACTTTCAATCTCCCCTCTACCACTTCAAACCCATTGCCCCTTGTCCTGTCATTACAAGACCTTGTCAATAGTCCCNAGTTAGGGGAATGAATTTGTCATTATTGAAAACTGATAGGGTTTCATACACCTTTAGGAATCTGCAGTGTATCTCCAAGAAACAGGAATAAATAAAATAGACTGTGTCTGTAGGGTGCTGCATGTTTGTTAGAGACTGGGCAGATGTGATCCCTGCTACTTTAGAAAAGCAGTGAAGCAAATCCATGGGCCTGGGACTTGCTGATCTATTTAGTGAAGGGAAAAGATGGAACTTTACTAAGGAAAGTCAAGAAATAAGACAAGCAACCAAGAAAACTTTTTTTTGCACTTAAATCCTATTGATATTGTAAAACCAAAGAGTTGGGAACTAAAGCTCCATTTTAGGGATTCCTTCTTTAATTTCTATGTCAAATAGCTCTTTTGATAATGTTCAGAGAGCTTTTAAACTATTTTATTTTCCTTTCAGGTCAATGTGAGTATTGCCTAGTGGTCAGCTTTCTAAGCTATTGCACTTCCCATTTAAATGTGAACATAAAGATCATTACATTGCAATTGGCACACATCAGGGTTCCCTGATATTCTACCACCAGTTGAGATTTTAGAGACTTTTGAGCTGTTCAGGAGTTGAAAAGAAACCCAAAGAAGTCATTTTATCTAGCTGAAGATAACTGATTTTTCCACAGGAAAGGTAAATGAAACGTATGTGTTTTGCATAATGAAACAGATGACAAACTGGGCAAACTGATCTATTAATGAGCTTCCTGTAAAGCAAGAATGCAGGAGAATGAACAAGGAGCAGAAGGAATCACTCTGATCTTAAAATTTAACAACCACTTCTAATCAAACTATCTTCTAGGACACAAGAATTCTTCAACTCTCTCCAATGGTCAGCACTGTTTGAATTTAAAAATGCAGTATAAAGTTAGAATGTGAACCTTCTAAACAAGCAGTTTATTCAGGTTTGCAATGTTATTATTTGGGGAGCAACTGAATCCATCAGATGTTCAATGACTGTAATTTAGAGATGACAATTTGCAGTGCTAAGAAAGAAATGGAAGCACTAAAATGTAACTTGATTCACCAGGCCACACAACATGCTTCAGTTCCTTCTTCCTTTCAGTGTTCATTGCCTTTTTGACAGTTCCAAACTGTTCACTTTAGGCTACCCCTAAAAACTGAGCCCCAAAGTACCTAAATAAGTGTAAGGTCCTGCACCTGGGTAGGCACAATCCTAAGCACAAATACAGGCTGGGTGGGGAATGGCTGAGAGCACCTCTGAGGAACAGGACCTGGGGGTCTGGGGTGNGGAGGTTGTGGCTGCTCCCTCCCTGGAGGTGTTCAAGGCCAGGCTGGATGAGGCCTTGAGTGACCTGTACTAGTGGGAGGTGTCTCTGCCTATGGCACAGGGGGTTGGACTAGATGATCTTTGAAGTCCCTTCCAATCTTACTATTCTATATGATTCTAAGTGATGGTCTTGGCCACTACTGATATGGGTTTTGAATCAGATCTGTACCTTGCAGTCTTGTCCTTTGCTGAGTGCTTTTATAGACACTTCCTTCAACACTACTGCTGCTTTCTTTGGGCTGGTAGCATGGAGCAATGTACGTTTCCTGCTGTGAGGGAAGGGCAAGACTCCATCTTCAGTGTGGCAGCTACACATTCAGTGTTGCACAGGGAGCCTGTGGACCTGTCTTTGCAGACACCTTTTGCTTACAGAGATGCTGCACTCAGCTTTGCTGTTTGTACTGAAGCTACAAACCAGTCTGGATCCCTGTTTGATTTAATGATAAGCTGCCACATCAAGAGGAACTTACTGATAGACCTGTACCAGTGGCCAGTGTAAAACTTTTTCTCATCTATGGCCTGGGGTCTCAGTTGCACTGGCAACCCACTGTGCTCTCTGCTGCACAAGTACATGGTAAATGAGAGTTATTACTGCAAAGAACTTGAAAGCATTTAAATAGTCATGATCTCTATGGTGTTCATCTAGAAAACAAGGTTATCCAGCTGATAAACCTAACTTCCAGCTTCCCTTAGAAGAGTGTGGGAAACTGATATCTGGAAATTGCTGATATAGAAGTCCAAACACAGTGTGCTGTTACTGCAAATACAGACCACAGAGAGCTTGCATCCTAGGAAGTTACACAGTCAAACCAAGTATCAAATAATGAAGCCTGTAACAAAGATCTATACTTGCAGGCAACACTTTTTTCGCCTTACAACTACACTACTTTCACCTCAGATGTGGCCATATGAATCCTTCATGAATACAGTCTGAGTTTATTTGGGCTGATACCTGTATGTTAATACTTTTATTTCTCTTTTTTCAGCCTGGTAGCTTCTTCCACACATACTTTGCAATCCAAAATGTCAATGGCAATTCTCACCATGTCATGAGGCCTTTTCCTGGGAAACTTGAGGCACTTAAGTGTCCAGGTAGTTCAAGGCCAAAACATCAGGGCTAGGCTAGTCTGAAGCACGAGGCAGAGCAGAACAGGTTGTCCACGCTGAGAGCAGTGAGGCAGAGCAGAGCACTTAGAGCAGAGCAGCACACACTGAGGCAGAGGCAGCAGCACAACTGCTTGCAACTTAGCTCCATGTATATGATTTGCCCAAGTGCAAAGGCTCCTTTGGCCACAGAGATTCACCAATCAGAATGGCATTTGCAAAGCTGACCATGTTAGGTGAAACCAGGGCTTGCTGACCCTTATTTGGGTACCTAAACCCCTGTGGGTACCTATTTATCACTTTGGGAGGGGACATAATGGCCCGAGCCTTTGTTTTCCTCCTGCCCTTGCTTCCCCCATCAGCAGAAGGGTGGGGCAAGCCAGGACAACTAATAGACCTATTGGCCTTCCAGAACAATATCAACCTGGATAATAGGTCCTCCTGTACACTGCAGAGAACCTCTAGCATCTTTAGAGAGCTGTGAGTGATGCCATGTTAGTACTGTTCATGATTAAAACGGGCATGGTAAGGTGGGTTGTAACTGGTTGAAGTCAGATAGCTTTTAGCCAACAATGTACCAATGTGACTTTTCCATACCTGTAACAGTGAAGTCATATCCATGCCATGTCTACTGTCCCTTCACAAAAGAGAATATATTCTCTGCTCAGATGCCTTTCAGTATTTACTTCAGAAAACACACAGTCAACTAAGTAAATTCCAAGAAAGGTCAGCCTTTGATTTCCTTTAAGTTTTGACAGTGTGGTTCTGTTTTGTTTGACTTATTTTTTTTTTGTTGTTGTGCTTTTGTTGTTGTTTCAGTTTGGTTGTTTTGTGGTATTTTTTTTCCCTTAAGTTTCCTTTAAGCTCCCCACAGAAAATCAATTATGTTTGGTCTTTTTTTTTTTTTTCTAGAGTGCATCATATGTCTGCACACTTATACACACTCCAATATTCTCATTAGAGAATTACTTTTTTTTTTTTTTTAGAATGATAATGCAAATTGAATCTCAGATTGGTCTGAGCCTCCAGCATAGCTGCATATTAAATGAAATGGCTCTGCTTGCAGTACTGCATTTGAATATGTCTTATGCTTTGTATGTGTTTAATTCTGCACAGGGAAGACCTTGTTGCTTGAGGGTGAAAGGAAATCAATTTTAACAGTGATTCCTCCAATAAAGAGATGTATCAGAGGTCATTCTTGATCCATATGCTGTCATTGTTTATTCGTGGGGGATAAGATAGTTCTTAAGTTAGGAGAGATGATTTCCATTAGGACTTAATGCACCAGCTCAGGACATAAAAGCCTGATGTCTGAGTGCACTCTGGGAAAGTGGGAAATTTAAGTCATTACTGAATCACAGCAAGGAGGTCTCTGCCACAATGAGTTGGTGTCATCTGAGGTAAAATGGGAAGCAACTGTCCAGAGGAAGAACAAAGGAAAAGAAACTCTAGTTCCCAATCTATTTACACAGAGACCCAGCATCAGTGCAAAGTGCAGATGAGGACCTCTGGCTCAACTAGTCCTTTGCACCTTAGTGGGAGTAATTCTATTTTTAAAGTCTGGAGTCTTCCTTTTACTCTCCCACTCTTTCTTTAGAACTTGTTTTGTTTTTCAGCTTGAAGAAAAAGGGAAAAAACTACAACAATTCTTTTCTGTCTATTGAGCATGCAGGTCATAGATCAAGGAACTGTATTACTTCATTATTTCCAAATCTCACCAACATTAATGAACTAAGTATTTGAAATAAATACAGACTTGCTATAAGGTTTCTAAAGAAGAAATCTTGCAGCTAGAAGGGACTTTGGAGTTTTAAATTATTATTGTTGTTATTGTTGTTAGTAGTAGTATCTCCTCCTTCTTCTTCTCGTTCTTCTTCTCCTTCTCCTCCATCTTCTCCTTCCTCTTCTCATTCTCCTTCTCCTTCTTCTTCTCCTTCTTCTTCTCCTTCTTCTTCTCCTTCTTCTTCTTCTTCTTCTTCTTCTTCTTCTTCTTCTTCTTCTTCTTCNTTCCTCTTCTTCTTCCTCTTCTTCTTCTTCTTATTCAGAATCCGTGACCTGTGTGGGCTGCCCTGATAATGTCAGAGACCCGAGAACCATTCTTGTGCATGTGTTCATTAGGTATAAAGACACTGGTCTAAATGTCAAACCTCTCCTAATTTTGTTGGTGTTGTCATTAAGGAGAGAGCAAAATAACAACACAGAGCTGGTACACTTCTGTGCTTTGTTTTTGCAGAGTGAAATTAAACATCTTTGCTGCATTACTGTTCTGAAGTACTCGGAAAGCAGCTATATTCTGGAGGGATTGATGTCAGTAAAAGTGAAAGGGGTGTACATGAGGAAAAAGCCCAGGCTAGAAGATAATGGTTCTAATCCTGCTGTTAGGAAAGGCCATTTCAAAACCAAAACCATTTCCAGAAAACATAGACTGAACCTAATTGTTCTTGATGTTTGTAATGACACTTTTCAAACTGTCCTGCAAATATTCAGTGTTGCAGAGTGACTTATCTGGAAAGGATCCCCAGATACAATAACGCAGGACTGCTATTGGTATTCTCATTTTCTTGTAGTGCAATTGGCCTCAGGACTCCCTTTTTGTTAGGCATAGTAGGCACATAAAATTACAGACAACATGTGCCTCAAAGGACTTAAAATCTAAGTGGATATGAGAAACAGAGGGAATATGATTATCTCTAGACTATAGCTATAAATACAAGATACAGAGAAAGAGACTCTCTCCCATATAAAGCAACGTGTGAGGTCAACACCCACAGCTCTCAGTGGTGTTCAGGTGTTTAGCTCCCATGGAGAGCGATGGCAATCGGATGTCATTCCAGTGTTCTGGACACTGGGGTAGCAGATCCAAGAGGCCACTGTGCCTTGTGTCTTGCATTAGCCACACAGGCTTACCCATAGCTCTGCTGGAGCACCCTGACTCTGCACTGGTTAGGCCGCACCTTGAGTACTGTGTCCAGTTCTGGGCCCCTCAATTTAAAAAGGACATTGAGGTACTGGAACGTGCCCAGAGAAGGGCAACGAGGCTGGTGAGAGACCTCGAGCACAAGCCCTATGAAGAGAGGTTGAGGGAGCTGAGATTGTTTAGCCTGGTGAAGAGGAGGCTCAGGGGAGACCTTATTGCTGTCTACAACTATCTGAAAGGTGGTTGTGGCCAGCAGGAGGTTGCTTTCTTCTCTCAGGCAACCAGCACCAGAACAAGAGGTCACAGTCTCAAGCTGTGCCAGAGGAAATTTAGACTCAGGGTGAGGAGAAAGTTCTTCACTGAGAGAGTCATTCACTACTGGAATGGGCTGCCCAGGGAGGTGGTGGAGTCACCGTCCCTGGAGGGGTGTTGAAGGCAAGTTTGGATGTGGCACTTGGTGCCATGGTCTAGTCTTGAGGTCTGTGGTAATGGGTTGGACTTGATGATCTTTGAGGTCTCTTCCAACCTTGGTGATACTGTGATACTGATTCCCAAACAAGGCACAGTTCTTTAGTTTGGAGTGCTTGCAGCTAATTAAGGGAGATTTCCTTAATTTTTTCAACTGCATGATATGCATCATAAGCACCAGTATTCGGGTAGCTGTCTAGCTCACGGTCTAACTCCTTTGGATGCACTTACTTCTTATGTTGCTCATTAAAAAAAATAAATCCCAATTACTCAATGTAAACAAATGAAGAGGAAGTGTGGGGCTTCAGTACAATTTACTTGAACAGAAGGTAGGAAACATTAGTATCGATGCATTCCAGGACTTGCTAGCAAAGCGCAACTAAATTTAGCAGCCAGAGATATTGATTTGATTAAAAATGGTTTAAGACTTGTAAATGTCACTGAAACTTAGCAAAATGAACATTATTAAATCCTTCTGGTGATGGGGAAAACTAACAAAGGGATTTGCAGTGGTTTCTGTAATTAATTGCTCTGTCATGATTTATATTAACTTACAGTACAACTCCATTAGCTCAGACCTGTCATCTCTGCTCAAGGAACCACCAAGTAATCACTACCACATTAAAGAATAAATTAGTTTTTGGCTTCAAGCCTAGTTGTAGAATGTTTCATTTGTGTCTGCTGTAGACATATGTACCTAATAAAGTTGGGAAGAATGAGTTAGAGTATGTATATATCAATGTCAGCTGACTGCATTTTGGAGATGCTATGATGGGCATTGTTCATTAGGCCTAATGAATCACTTAATTTCTGTTGCTTGCCTCCTGTTTTGGTGAACACCTTTTGATGAACTACGAAGCAGGAGATGACTGGAAATAGGTAGGTCTCCCAAGGTCCTCCTCCTTTCACATTCTGTGGCCTGTGGTTGTAGTAATAACTTCATATGGTTTTTGTTAACACTTCATTACCCCAGACTTGGATAAATTATCCTCCTGCTTCTTCCCCAGTTGCAGACACATGGATGAAGCCAAAGTCTTAGCTACTACTTACAGTAGATTATGGGATTTGTGAGGTTCTATCAAATCATCTCTGACTTTGATAGTTTGAAGGTGTTTTAAATGGCTTTTCCGGTGGTGTGTTGTGGCTTGCACAAGAAATTATTTTGCATTTTCACGTATGCTTTAACAGCCTTACAAGTTTGCAAGCTACGTCTTTAATCAATTTCTCTTCCCTCCCTGCCCCAGATTCTGGGTAAAACCCCTTAAGTGCCCTTGAGGCATTCCAATGCATGGCCAGGAAGGCAGCAGTGGCACTTTGAACATGCAGCTGGCTGTTCTACTGAAGTGTCATGTGGTTAAACAAGCATTGTGGGCAGACTTCACGACTTGTGAATGTGCGTCTCCTGTAAACCCTCAAAGGCTTTGTTGTGCCCCTGAAGATGTCAGACTTTTGAGTAGCTGCTGTGTCCTTTGTTAGCTCTGTTGTTTGAACTAGGACCTTATCCCCTCCCTTTAACCAGCACACTGACAGCTTTGCTGTTTTCACTGCTTCTTAATATTTATGGGGTGTCACATGGGTCTCAGTTCTCCTCCCTCGCCTCACTGGAAGCATTGCCCTTAGACCTAAAATAAGGACCTGTGTGTCAAAAAAGCAAGCAGGACATGCATCTGTTACCTAATGATGAATTCAACCAGGTCCCAGATGCTGCTGTAGTGGAAAAAAAAAAGTTTGGACCTAGGCTGCTCAAGACCTAACATGCCTGAAATCAAGCCAGCCCTTAGAGAACTGTCTGAATCAATATGCCAACCTTAATATGCACAAGCTTAAGAGTGGGAGATGAGTCAGTGTGGCAACCCAAGCAGAGGGAATAAACTGGCAAGACAGCAGAGATGTGGGCGGTTAAAGTGGGTATTATGATGAGGTGTCACGGACACAACTGAGGACTTGGAGTGATGCTGCATTCCTGGTGATCAGCTGCAACTTGAGATGGCTACAGCTGCGGCAGGGTCAGCTTCAGGGCGCTGTACAGACTCCAAGGGCAATCCTGAAATATGCAGTGCTTTCACAGGTTCTACTGGACACTGATTACAGGCAATTTTAAACAATTGCATATTTAGCATTAATGGTAATTTCCTAGTGTCCCAGAGAAAAAGCCAAAGCCATGCCTGGCATGTTCACAGCAGTGGTTAGGGCACAGATTGTCGTGAGCCCTCCATCTGTTGATGCCAACACAAGGACAGGAAGGAGTGTGAGTTTCATACCTCCTTTCCACAGAGGGGTATATGCCACCCCCCACTGTTTTCAGTACCTACCTACAGTAGAACTAATTTTTTTTTTCCCCCAATCTGCAAAGATCCCTTGGCATGATGAGTGCTGTGCCTTTATTTGAATGCCACAGCACAAGCCTAAGGTTCAGTGGCAAGAGACATTGTCATTTGTAGTGTCCCAGACTGCTAATCTTTAAATATTGTAGCATCAGCCAGCTCTTTTCTACACATGCCATCATGACTGGCAGTGCCAATCTACTATTTATGTGGATTATGTTCAAACCATCTGTTTTAAAATAATAGTAATGATCCCTTGAATAGAAATATGTATGTTGACGTAAAAGGACAGGGCAGTGGTACAAAAGCACTGCAAAATGGATGGACATTAATTTAGAAATGCTCAGTGGTGGAATAGATGCATATCTATTAAGTAGTCCCAGAAGGAAGAGGAAAACAGGCCAGTTACACCCCTCCATTATTTCGTTGGACATAACTTGGATCAGAGTTTGCTTCAATGTTTGCAGACAAGCCTGGTTTGATTTTTCAGCTCAGACCTACTGGGAGTTATTCAAAATAGAGCAGTTGTGATCCTAATACCCGCCACAGCCTTGCAAAAAGTGCAGACCACTGTCCAAATGATGTGGTCTGGTCTCTCATTTCTTACCCAAGTTTTCAAAACCAGCCATGAAATGAAGCAGTGCTTTTGTGCAAAAAATTGATGGAAGCTGGGAGGTAGCAAATCTCTAGAGAAGATTGGTTGTCAGGAGATCTCAGTATGTCCTGAATTCAGTGGGAATAGAAAATCTGTGACAATAGCTTTTATTTTAAAGACTGATCTAAACTTCTAGCTTTAAACCCAGTCTTCTAGACTTCTGGCTCAGACCCATCGCAAAATATTTTAGCGCTTCTCTTCCTTGTGCCAGGCAAAATCAGGCACTGTTGTCTAATTTGCATTTCCAAAGAACCTATAACTGCAGTCTCTCCAGTGAGTGTTGAAGTGCAGAGACACACAAAAACAACTTCTTTTTTTTTTTCCCCCTTTTTTTTTTTAGCAAATCTCAGGGAATATCATGATCTAGTTTAGGTCAGTTCTTACTTTATGTGAACATACTAAATTTTTAAGCCAACATGGTTCTTGGCTGTACTTTTCTATTGCCAAGTTAATATCCAACACAACCATTACCCAAGGGGGTATATTCTGCTCTCAGATAGCTTCTATCAGAACACTTCCTTCCTTCAAGTTGAGGGAACCTTTCCTTGAAGAGGAACTATGAGATAATGCTCATAGGCTTTGTCCGTGGCAATTTATCATCGAATCATAGAATCATAGAATGGTAAGGTTGGAAGGGACCTCAAAGATCATCTAGTTCCAATCCCCTGCCATAGACAGGGACACCTCCTACTAGAACAGGTCACTCAGGGCCTCATCCAATCTGGCCTTGAACACCTCCAGGGAGGTTGTGGAGCACACAATCACCCAATATAATCTTCAATCTTTGATCATATTGGATGATTTGTGCTCCACAACCTCCCTGGGCAACCTGTGCCAGTGTCTCACCACCCTCACTGCAAACAATTTCTTCCTAACATCCACTTTCAATCTCCCCTCTGCCACTTCAAACCCATTGCCCCTTGTCCTGGCATTACAAGACCTTGTCAATAGTCCCTCCCCAGCCTTTCTGTAGCCCCCTTCAGATACTGGAAGACTACTCTAAGGTCTCCTGGAAGCCTTCTCTTCTCCAGGCTGCAGAGCCCCAACTCTCTCAGCCTGTCCTCACAGCAGAGCTGCTGCAGCCCTCTCAGCATCTTCGTGGCCTCCTCTGGACCTGCTCCAACACTTCCATGTCCTTCCTGTGCTGGGGGCTCCAGAACTGTACACAGGACTCCAGATGGGTCTGACAAGAGCAGAGTAAAGTTCTCTCACTCTGCAGTCTTGCTGCAATTCCAGCTGAAATACTGGTAGTGAGCAAACATCATGTTGAAATTATTGTAGCTACTGGTAAAATTTCATTGCCAGAGGTGTGAGTAAATGAGGCTATGGAAAGCTTCTGCCCCTTTAATACATTCTAGTGCTCAACCCTTTGCAAGTGCAGTCAGAACATATAATCTTAGTCAGCTATTAGCTCTTTCACTTTTGTCTCTTAGCGCATGTGAGAATTCTTCTTACAGGCAGAATAATTGATATTAATGTTGCTATTATAAATTATTATTCCACAATCAGTGCCTTTTAAGAACGTGTTGGTGATTTATGCTTACAATATAAGCATGGGCTTCTTTAAATGGGAAACAGTCAGTGGAAGTCAAACGGGCTTTGAACACGTAAATTTAATCACTCATCACAGGGTAATTGATAATCTCACGCGTAAATATGTCGCGTTACCTGTGCAAGGATGAAAACTACACATGCCAAAAGAAAGAGTCCACAATAGAGTCCAAAGTTTAAAAAAAATTAATCAGAATTTAAAATATGTTCCTCAATAATCCTACAGCCCAATAAAATCCTGGGCTGTCGTCTGACACCAACTCCTTTTCACTCTACAGATTGCTCCTTAACGGAGCTTAATAGATTTCATTATGTGATATTGAAATATAATATAGGTCTTGTTGGATGCTTCCTCCCTTCTAAGATCAGTACCCTAATATCTCAGAGATGAAGATGTTGCTGCATCCCCAGGATTCTGTCTTCTGTTTCAGTCCCTTCAAGAAATGACATTGTGTCTCTGCTTCCCTCATTTTGCTTCATAAAAACAAGTTCTAGTCCTGAGAAAATAAAATCCATGAATCTCAGTTCATTCCCTTTGCCATCCCCTGTTGCTCCAACTATTTATCCATTTCTTCTTCACAAACCGGGGCAATTTACTGTCCTTAATTAACTGTAAGGATCTGTTAAGTGTCTAACTTGATCTGAGGAGCTCAGCAGCTAAAGAGCTTAGGGGCATGGTGCACAGTTGCAGAGCAGCAGAACCAGAAGTGGGGCACCCACACGGTTTGGTGCAGAGCATGTTGGAAAGCAATATTACCAGCAGCAGTGTTAATTAACTTTACAGCACACCACTACAATGCATCAACATCACTTCTGGTGCTCGCTTTGGCTCAGGGACTTGTAAAACTTTATTGCACAGTCTAGGTGACTTTACTGCTTCTCACCTCTAGCTGATGGTCCATCTTTATGCTAGCAAACCTTTATTTAGGGGCTCGCATTAGTTATTGCCTAGGCTCAAAGATCGCTGCCGTGTTCTACTCCTGACATATTTCTCTGTGCTGATTTCTGGAGCCTAGTTCTTTGCACCGAGGAGATGGCAGGTCTCTGACAAAAAGGGCTGTCAACCAAATCAGGAAAAGCAGCTGGGGTCAAACGTTTAGAACCCAGCATTTCCAAACTTTGAACTACACAGGGAACAAAAGCTGTAAATTACGCAGACACTCCTGAACTTTCAGAGGTTCCTCTGCAGTATTCTGCCACTGCCTGTCAGATCAAACAGTTTTGGACTCGGTGTTGGAAAAATGAACTTAAAAAAGTATTGCAGTAACCCAGGACAGAAGCCTAAAGCTAAAATAACTGGGAGCATGATGGCAAGGAGGCCTTCTAATGGTGTGTTTTACTGCTTTATATGGATAATCTTTGGCTGGTAGCATGCGAGGGGAAAAAAGTTGATGTCGAGAGACATGTACAGAACCAAAGCACAGAACCCCTGCAGTGCAGCTCAGAGAAAAGCTACAAGTGGTTTGGTCACTGATGGGGTGAAAAAGACAGGGCAAAATTCTGTGAGATGATGTCTCAAAGACCAGAGGGAAATCAGCAAATGGGGAGAAGACAATGGCAGTGGGGAAAAATCATAACATGTTTGATATTGTGACTGCTTCTGTTGCATGGAAAATAGATGTCTGGGAAAGAGATCTATGAGCAGAGAGCAGAGGGCAGGAGATGGAGAGAGTTGTAGTCAGCAAAGACACAGTGTTGTGGGAACTACTGAACCAAGCAGGCTGCTGCAGAGAGGGAAACAGCACTGCCTTGGTCAGTCTGCATCTATATCATGGAAAGAAATTTTGCTTTCTTGTTTGTTTGAAATACACAACAAACTGTATGTGCTGTCTGCTGGGTACTTGCTTTTAGCTAGTTCTGTGTGAGAGGTGAGGTGTATCACGGCTCTGGGAACTTGTGTTTCCCCACTTAAATGTCAGTTTGGTGGACCTCCACAGTTCTGGTGTGGATTTGTAGTGAAACAGGAAAGAGTCCCTGCTTCAGGGGTGTGATGTATGTATGTGCCATCATTCCTGGGGCAGGTAATAAAGGAAGAGGAGAATGTCTTAGAAAAATGCTCGTGCCTAGTTGTGAAGACTGTTCTAACTGCTTTTGTTAAACATGAGCAGCTCTTACTAGCAGAAGAATTAGGGTAATGTACGCTGCAGCTTTTTCTGAGGTGGTTTTTTTTTGGGGGGGGGTGGGGGGTGGAATGTGGTATCACTAACCTCAGCAATTCAAGAGCTGCAAGTCAGAACTAGAAACAGACACACCTAAAAATTTCAAGGCCGTCTCAAAAGTCCGGAGTGTTTGTAGCATTGTTTAGCTCAGGGTTGTTGTGCATTTATCTTTTTCTGAGTACATTTCAGCATGCTTGTAGATCTCACTTGTAGTCTCCTGCAGCTAAAAATCTGGTGTATAAGATACGCAAGTGTAGGACCTCACATCCCCTAACTCCAGGTTCTGGAGTTTGAAGTTTTGCAACATCCAAAGCATTGTCAGAAAGGTCTATGTCCTTCCCAGGGACGTTCCTGCCCACTGCTGTCACCCTTCCCTTGGGCTCCAGGCTGACAGAGGCCAGTTGAGCTCTGCTGTCTTACCCAGCCATCCCGATGGGCAATGCAGAAGTGGTAGGCAACCCTCCACCATACCCTGTGGGCCCTGCATCTGCATATCTGCACCAGATCACAGAATCACACGAAGTCAGGGGCTGGAAGGGACACAGGAAGGATGTCTTCTCCCCCATGCTGACATCCAGGCAGATCACTGCTTTGCTCATCCTCCTGCAAAAATTAAGAACACCACTTCCCAAAACAGCTTTCGTGTTCTCCCCTCTCTATGTTACAGTAAGAATGAGTGGGCCTGAGTGACTCACACTGCCTACTCCCTTTATTGGTGGCCATGCAGTTCTTCCAGCTCCCCAAAAGCGGTCAGCATCAGGGCTGTTTTTTCTCCCAAGCACAGGCAACAGTTTGTCCCTTTCTCTGTCTCTTGGCCAGCACAGACACAGTTTCTGCTCTCTCCTTGTCCCTCCTAGGTCAGGTCTTAACTGCAGGGTTCCTTTGGCTGGAGCAGCAACCATCGCTTCTCTTGGCAACCTCATAGGACAGTACTGCCCCAAGATGGCCTTTGTCCCGCCAGCTTCCAGCCCCACAGCAGCGCCAGACGTGGGCAGAGGCAGTCAGAGATGACTTTCTGGGCAGAGATGAGCTGCAGCGGTGCGAGCCCCTCTCTGGGGAGCCATGGGGACATGCCACGGTTTGTGGCTGGCCCCCGTCCCCGACAGAGGTGTGCCTCTGAGTCACTGTGTTCCCTGGGCTCCGCTGGGCCTGGCACAGCTGAGTCACTGCAGCTCTCCTGGAGCCGTGCCCCAGCCCTGCGCTGCCTGCCGGTGGCACCCATGTCTGGTCTCTCCCAGGAGCCTCAAGTCCTCGCGCCTCGGTGAGTGGCCTCACAACCGCAGGCCTCAGCGTGCAGCCTGCTGATTTCAGTCACTCTGATGCATTCCCGCCACGGCCAGGGGGTCTGCCAGGAGGGTCAGAGAGGCTGGGCCCCATCCTGCCACTCAGGCCCTCCCTGGTGCCATCAGGCAGGGTGGTGGGAGCCTGGCTTTGGCTGGCTGCGTGAATCCCCTGCACGTTGTGCTAAAAGCGTATCTTGTCAGGAAACTTGCAGCAAGCCGTGGGAGAATTTGGCACAGGATATTGGAGTGGAAAATATTAACAGCCTGTTAGAAAGTCTGGCTTGCGCTGCTGCTGAGAAATCGGCAACTGGCGGGGGGACAATTAGTGTAGGAAACTCCTGAGCTGCTCCGCGAGAGGGCTGCGCTTGTGCTCTGCATCAGGATGGGAGCTCTTGCAAAACCCTGAAAGCTTTTGGGATCACTCAGAGACACTGGCTACAGCCAAGTTGCAAAAGAGCACTGCAGCAGCTCTTTCTCCACTCAAAAGAAAGTCACATTAAAAAAACAACAACAATAAAACCAAAGCAAAGCAGAAAATAAAACACATAAGAGAAAGTGAGCTCAGCTCTGTAAAGATGACACCTTTAGGAAACTGTTACCAAAGGCACTCTAAAGTGGTCGTGCAAAATGTAAGCCACTCCTCCTCTCCCTCTCCTGCCCTGCTCAGAGGTTTTCAGAGGTGTTTGTCTTTGGCCTAATTCTGCTCTTACTGAAGCTGCATGAAATCTTAGGAGGATTTTGTTTTAAAGGGGCAGTGAGATGTTTTTAAAGACTCCTGCTCAGAATAATTCGGACCATAAGCCATCCATTCAGACATTTATGGCAGCGATACCCACTTAGCTCAGTACAACAGCAACTGTGGTGCTGTTAAATGCCTGCCTGGCTACCTTTCCTCCAAGATTCTGGCTACCTTTCCTCCAAGATTCTGGTTACCTTTCCTCCAAGATTCTGGCTGAGCAGTTTAGCAGGATGTGGCCGTGGCAGTGAAACACTTTCCCTTCCTAGCTACATCCCTTATCTCTGCAGCAGGCCACTGCTACAGTGGCTTCATCTTTGCCCATTCTGCATATGCTGAAGTGAAAAGAAAATGATGGCATTTTCTATCAACATAACAGACTGCAAGCTGCCACAGGGGAGACCTGCATACCCTGCAGGCTCCTCAGTGGCTGGTGACCATTGGTGAGGAGTGCATCTGACAGTGATGGCAACTGTTGCATCTGCATTCAGTCCAAAGATAATTGCGATAATTTTTTTCCTATGCCACTGTGCTGAGAAAGAGCTTAGTGCTGATGCTGCTCAGGTCTGACCACTATCAGCAAGCTTGTTTCAGAAGAGGGAGCAATACAGGGTTATATATTTGGACTTCCGAAAAAAATTAGTAATTTGACCACACTTGGCTTATTCTTCTCATCCTGCAAGTCTAAATGCTATCGAGGTATACAAAATGTAGAAGTCTGTGCTGGTTTGAGGCTAATTGGAATATTTTAATGAGAAAAATCAGATTACAGGCTGTGAAAAGCAAACAGTGATGATGTCTGCTGCACTCATAGGCTTGCTGAGATGTATAAAAGCAAGGACACAAACACAGATAAGACAGTCTGTCTGTCGAAGTCTGTCGGTGTCTGTGTTTTCTCCCTGGGCTTCTGCTGCTCTGCTTGGATCTGTGTAACCCAACTAATCATTCTGCTTCTAACCCCCCTTGCCCATCCTTCCAACTTACCTTGCATGTAAGGCAGACCCTGAGATAAGGTAGAGGAGTGGGAAGAAGGTGGAAGGGTGATTGGGAGCCCCTCCTGGGGACTCTGGTTATCTGGGAGGGTTATTGTGTTTCTCTTTTGTCAAGTGCGAGCCAAGACCAAACATTTGACAGAGAGTGAATCATGATAGGATTTAGGAGAGGGGAGAGAGTGATTCAGGGGAGGATTTAGGAGAGGAGACCTCTGGTACACAAGGGGAAGAAGAGGAGAAATACAGCCTTGGAGATTTGGCCAATATACTTAGATTGCAATACAGCGATGAAAAGAGCTATGTGAGTTTGGCTGCCAGGAAGGAGGATGGCTCTGAAGAGTATAAGAGTGCTCTTGGGGAAGTTCTGTTCCTAGGCCAAGGACAAGCAGAGGAAGNGAGCAGTTTAGCAGGATGTGGCCGTGGCAGTGAAACACTTTCCCTTCCTAGCTACATCCCTTATCTCTGCAGCAGGCCACTGCTACAGTGGCTTCATCTTTGCCCATTCTGCATATGCTGAAGTGAAAAGAAAATGATGGCATTTTCTATCAACATAACAGACTGCAAGCTGCCACAGGGGAGACCTGCATACCCTGCAGGCTCCTCAGTGGCTGGTGACCATTGGTGAGGAGTGCATCTGACAGTGATGGCAACTGTTGCATCTGCATTCAGTCCAAAGATAATTGCGATAATTTTTTTCCTATGCCACTGTGCTGAGAAAGAGCTTAGTGCTGATGCTGCTCAGGTCTGACCACTATCAGCAAGCTTGTTTCAGAAGAGGGAGCAATACAGGGTTATATATTTGGACTTCCGAAAAAAATTAGTAATTTGACCACACTTGGCTTATTCTTCTCATCCTGCAAGTCTAAATGCTATCGAGGTATACAAAATGTAGAAGTCTGTGCTGGTTTGAGGCTAATTGGAATATTTTAATGAGAAAAATCAGATTACAGGCTGTGAAAAGCAAACAGTGATGATGTCTGCTGCACTCATAGGCTTGCTGAGATGTATAAAAGCAAGGACACAAACACAGATAAGACAGTCTGTCTGTCGAAGTCTGTCGGTGTCTGTGTTTTCTCCCTGGGCTTCTGCTGCTCTGCTTGGATCTGTGTAACCCAACTAATCATTCTGCTTCTAACCCCCCTTGCCCATCCTTCCAACTTACCTTGCATGTAAGGCAGACCCTGAGATAAGGTAGAGGAGTGGGAAGAAGGTGGAAGGGTGATTGGGAGCCCCTCCTGGGGACTCTGGTTATCTGGGAGGGTTATTGTGTTTCTCTTTTGTCAAGTGCGAGCCAAGACCAAACATTTGACAGAGAGTGAATCATGATAGGATTTAGGAGAGGGGAGAGAGTGATTCAGGGGAGGATTTAGGAGAGGAGACCTCTGGTACACAAGGGGAAGAAGAGGAGAAATACAGCCTTGGAGATTTGGCCAATATACTTAGATTGCAATACAGCGATGAAAAGAGCTATGTGAGTTTGGCTGCCAGGAAGGAGGATGGCTCTGAAGAGTGTAAGAGTGCTCTTGGGGAAGTTCTGTTCCTAGGCCAAGGACAAGCAGAGGAAGAGGAGAAGAATGACATCCAGGATTACAATGATCCCCTCAAAGAGATCAGGGGAGTTAGAAAGAAATATTCCAGGGAAGCAGGAGAGCCAATCCTAAGCTTGGCTTTTCTTAGTCAGTTACACATCTACTGCAGTAGGTGAAGTTTTTTCTAGTTGTTGATGACTTAGTAAATATAAATTGTTATTTTATATATGAATCAAGATGAGAAGTCATCCTGTGATTCAATGGTTTATGAGTGCTTCAGAAATGGCTTCAAACCACATTCTGCATAGACAATCTATAATATCTTTCTGCTGATATGAAAGCACATTGCCCTCAGAAAAGATTCTCCATTAAGAACCTTCAGGTTCTACATAGACCATCAATGCACAAGAGCATTAAAGTGTTGCATTAGTTGCTTAAGGTGTACTTGAAAGTTAGAAGATGCTAGTGCTAAAGGTAAAGGTCAAAGCCAACAACCCCAAACTCTAAAACTGTTAACAGGAAAGTTAGGACACTGAATTAAAAAAAAAAAAAAAAAAGCCCGGTAATAGTCACTTGATGTGCTAACATGAACTTTAACAGTATTAGCAAATCTACCCTGATTAAGATTTGATTAGGTAATGCTAATAGGCATTGAGCCAACAACTTCACTTATCTATGCTGAAGATTGCAGTTAACCACTGTGAGTTACACTCTTGTAACTTCAGCTAAAGATTAAGAGGAAAAGCAAAACCTGGAGTGCTGCTGTACCCCAGTGACCACTGTCTGCTAAGCCAGCTATTTACAGATATTCTATGCTTCCCTGAAGTGTGGAGCACACATCTGTTGAAGTCCAGGTGGGGCATCAGGAGGTACAGATACTTTTGTCCTTTCTCTCATTTTGCATATCCTGCATTTCAGGGTCAGACTTCTAGAAAAGAAGCATGGCCTGGATGATAATCACCTCAGACCCTCTGCAGCTTGTGGTTGATTGCTCTGGAAAATAAAGCTTTAGATACTAATTCTGCCAACATCTGTGTGGTGAATACACTATAAGCTTTCCAACTGCTTGGGAGGCTGCCTACCAGCTGTGAGTTCTCACATTTGCAGTCTTGCCTGGAGAGTCCAACGTGCAAATGCACCCCGGTCAGCCACAGTGCAGACTCAGCAAGGTCAGCTCAAACTGTCTCCATCAGCAGATTAAACCAATCTGTCTAATTCTGTGCCGAAACAAATGAGAGCTGCTCACAGATCCCTAACTGTCAAGTCTGCCGTGCATTTGGTCACCACTGGAAGAATCATGGCAGCAAGCACCCAGTCAGTGACACAGATAAACTGGCTGTACACCTAACTGCCTAAGAAATCTCTATATGGCAGCCAGTACCTAATGGTGACTCTCAGTCCCTAAGCATGCAGAGTTTAATGTGAATCATGCCATCTGCCTCCTCTGCCTGCCCCTTTGCAACCCTCCTGCCCCATATATCAGCAGACTTGTTTGGGTCAGGAAGAGATTCAGATCTTTTTTCTTCCTTTCCTGATGAGAAATGCACAGATCAAGTAATGCATGTTCTTCCCCAGGCACTCTTCTCCACTCACAGAGATTACAGATCACCAAAGTGAAAAAACAATCTCCATTACTGTTACCGCTGAAAAAAAGTTATGGATAAGGATCAGCTCACATTTTGTTTATTCTGAGTGATCCAAGGACCTGTCTGAATGTACCAACACATTTTTATCACACATTTTGCATGCTCAGGAGGAGTTTATTTAATTAGTGTGGTCAAGCCATGATCCAGGAATAACTCACAAATATGACTAGCTGAATGCATCTTAATGTTCTAGTTTAACTTAAAGGGTGCATTTAATTTCTGTGTCAAATCCTGTATTTAATTTCTGTGTCAAATATAAGCATCACAAATAAAATGATGCTTGTATTTGTTTTCATTCTAGCAGTTACGGACCGACAGATCAACTACAAGTTTGGAGATCAAATCCTTGCAATAGTTATAAAGTTTTGTTGTGACAGATCACAATGCTTCTCCCAATGAAGTTCACTGAACACCTGAGAAGCAGTGTTAATGAAGACTTCAGAGGAGGAGAGTGGTAGAAAATAACCCTTGCAAAGAGTGATCATGGGTCAACAGAATTTAAATTACATAGCGGAATAAGTGAAGGTTCAAACATTCTGTACAGAAAGACAAAAGAATCTATCCAGTTTTCAAGTGAATTGCATTTAAATGCAAAAGAAATTTAGAATTTAATTCACATTTCATAATCTTAATGGACTTTGTATCTCAGCAAAAGGGGAAACATTTTCTGACCAAAACAAAAAAATCCCCCAAACCTGAATGTGCCCAAGCTATCCAGGTAGTAAAAATTGGTACAAAGCCTAAGAGCAATGAAAGAGAGCAGGGAACAGCAATGAAACCTTCGTCTTAAAGGTCAGGAGTTGTCCTGATAAAGCAAGAACTGCCAGTAGTAGAGCTACAGCATGGTTTGCAAAGAAAGTTAAAGCAAGCAGTTGTTGGTTTGTTTTTTTTTTTACCCAACCTTATAACAAAGAAGAGATGAAGGGAAGACAAAATGGAGATACTTTACAGTAGTATGGGGCAGAGATGGAAAATAGTGTGTGAGGGCCCAAAAGGAGGATAAAAACCTTCTCTGTCTTTTGCCGTTAACATAAAGGCCTTTAATATGGAGAGCAAAGGCAGATCCGCTAACAGGAATGAAGATACAGAAGTGAAAGTGGAGAAATTATGTCTAATTTCCCATGTGTTGTGGTAGAAACAGTTGTCAGGTCAGGACAATATTGTGTGAAAAGAAAATTACTCTATATGTATATACATATGTATATATGTATGTAAAAATATGTATGTACTTGCAATTGTCAGGTATATTTGAGTAGGGAAAAGCACAATCAATAGCCTAGTTGTCTGCCATCAGTTGTGAGCCAGGCTTTAAAGCAAAGCTTGTACAAAGCAGTGAAGATGCAGGATAGAAAGAGAAATAACTAGGCTACAACTTGAGCTGACAAAGGATGGCTTGCTTTCATAAGGCGTCTGGTCTTCCACGCAAAGAAAAGCGACAGTTCAGCCTGTCTGGACTGATATGTAGTCCTGCAGGAACTTTATAGATTCATAGAATGGTTTATATTGAGCCAGCAGTGTGCCCAGATGGGCAGGAGAGCCAGTGGCATCCTGGCCTGCATCAGGAACAGTGTGGCCAGCAGGAGCAGNACTGACATGCCTCTACAGGTGTTGGGTTGATTTGATTAAATATTTCTGTTGTAAAATATTACAATTAAATTTGTTGATAGAAACAAACCAAACCAAACCCAAAACAAACAACACAAACGAACAAAAAAGAAGCAAAAAAATTACAGAAAAATCTCTACAACCAGAACTAGACTTTGAGATCTTCTAAGGTGGGGATAAAGTTGAGTACTAGAAAGTGCATGGTCATCTACACTGTCCTAGCCCTCACCTGTATATGAGTGTGGATGCAAGCCACCTATATGAGGAGTTTATAGAAAAGGCAAACCTGATCTAAACAGTAGTAAGAGAGGTATTTGCCATGAGACTATTGAAGGCACCCTAGGGAATCTGCCTGAAGTACCTTACTCTTTCTTGGCAAAATTCTCAAACTGGAGTAACTCAAACTGGAGGAGGTGCTCAGGCAAACTGAGACTCTGTCTTAAAAGACTAAAAGAGGCCTAAAAGGAAGCCTAACAACAGAGAGAAGGAACTGCCTAAGCCAACAGAGAAAGCTACCACACAGGCAGGTGACACAAACTGACTATGACTAAGTGCTTCAAAGAAACACAAGGAGGACAAAGAAATGTGACAGCAAGGAGACTTTTAAGTACCAATAACCAGAGGCACACAAAATTGCTGTGCTATTGAACAGTCGAGTCTGGTGGGGCTGGCTGAAGGAGCACAGTGTAGGGGAAAATCCAGCAGCTTTTTAAAGATGCCCTACAGTCCCAACAGCCTTTGAAAAAGCAGTGGTTGGATAACTTTCTTGTCTGAAAGTCTTTGCTTTGAGGAAGCTCTTTTTTTTTTTTTCCCCCCCTCCATTGGTCAAAGTAATTTGGCCATTTCTGGTTATGTGAAAGAACAAAGTAATAACAGAAAATTCAGCACTTCATTATGAAAGAAATACACCTAGGTGTGATTCAGTAGATAAGATTTGGATGGAGAAATTCCTCTGGTTTTTTTTTTGGTTTGTTTTCATTTAAGATGTAAATATTTCAAGTAGATGGTTTTGATTTATTTACATTTTTTTAATTAAAGGAAAATTGCAGATAAAAGATGCTATAGCAATCATCTTCCTACAAAAGCCAAATATTGCAATGTAATTAAAAGGACTCCTCAAATTATAATTAGATTTTAAATTTAATTATGACTGGAATACTTCATCCTTATGCACAACTGATACCTTATTGATACATAATCTTTAGTGTAATTTTATTACATTGCTGCTGAGATCTTAATCTATCGACTAAATAAGATCATTTGATTTCTGTGAAGGCTTAGATTTCAGGTGAAGAGAGTAACATAATATTTTCTTCTACATATTAACAGTGTAGGTCTTTATTTGCATGTTTCAGTTGGATCAGATGCTGTGGGTTTTCAGCTGGACTCAGCTCCTCCAGGGGAAGAGAATTGGCCTTTGGTATTCAGTAGCTGAAATATTTTGCCTTAAACTGAAAAAAAGCAAAGCAAAGCAAAAGCAATGCAAAAGCAAAGCAAAGCAAAAGCAAAGTAAAAGCAAAAGCAAAGCAAAACAAAACAAAAGCAAAGCAAAACCAAACCAAACCAAAACCAAAGCAAAGCAAAACCAAACCAAACCCAAACCAAAGCAAACCAAACCAAGACAAAAAATGAACCAACTCACCCAAAACAGAAAAATGCAACACCCCCCCCAAAAAAAACCAAACCCAAGCCCCTCGAACACCACCAAAAAAAAAAAAAAACAACCCAAACAAAAAATCCAAACCAAAACCAATTCAAATCAGCCAAACAACCAAAAAGAGAAAGACAAGAACAAGTACCAGCTGAGATGAAACTGGTTTCGTTCCTCTCCCACCTAATCTATTGCCATTAGTTTTACTGCCTCCTGCGGCTCAGCCTCAGTGCTGCAATGTTTCTGCATCTGCTCCACACATCATTCTGCTCAAAATCTTTCCAATCCATAGACACTTTCCTGTAATCATCTGCACAGTTAAAGCAGAAATGAGAGCCATGGCAATCAATCAGATGTCCAGTTTGGGCAACAACAGCACGCAAGAATGTCTCTTAAGTAAAACAGTCACACTGAGGATCCCTGGATCTCAGTAGCTCCAGAAGGATAAAAAAGCTGTTCAGTGAAAGAGATTATAGTGTTAGTGCATGTCTCTAGTTTTTCCCTAACAATTTACAATTTCTTCTTACATCTTTTCAGATCAGCTTTTGAGTTGGTATTTAGTTTACTTTTCTAGACCAGTGTGTTCATTTGACTGGAAAGCACTGGCAGTGCCTCTTAAACAGCATTCAGCTACAGAATTTGGAGGGAATACAGGGGTGTATTTGTCAGCCAACCACCAAAATCAAAGCAGGTCTGCAGAAAATAGGGCTGATTGATAGGCTAAAACTTCTAAGCCTTTCTTCCTCAGTTAAATTTAGTACAGATTAACAGTATCTGAGGACAGAAACCATGGCTGACCACCTGTTTACGTCATGAGTTTGATGTGTTTAAGGTTGGAGATTGTCCTTGTGTGGATAGGCACGCCTATACTGGGTCTGGAAGGGCAGCCAAAGTCATGGAGACATAGAAGCAGTGGAGCTGCCTGCAGATTATAACCCTTACTCATTTCATTGTGCAAAAATCTGTGCTACTGCCTCTACATTAGTCACTAACTAAAGAAAGTTTAGTGAGGAAAGACTTCAGCGTGTCAGGTGGTAACTATTTGAGAAGGATCTTAGAGAACTGCTTGAGAGAGCACAGCACAGAGCCACAGAGATGATTAAGGGAGTGAGTGGAACACCTCCCTTGTGAGGAGAGCCTGATGGAGCTGGGGCTCTTTAGCTTGGAGAAGAGGAGCCCAGAGGGTGACCTCATTCATGTTTATAAGGATGTGAAGGGTGAGTTTCTGGAGGATGGAGCCAGGCTCTGAACAGTAATGTGATAGGACAAGGGACAATGGGTGCAAGCTGGAGCAGAGAAGGTTCCATGGGAACATAAGGAAAACTTTTTTTTTACTATGAGGGTGGCAGAGCCCTGGAGCAGGCTGCCCAGAGAGGTTATGGAGTCTCCTTCTATGGAGACATTCCAAACCCACCTGAATGCATTCCTGTGTGACCTGCTCTAGGTGATGCTGCTCTGGCAGGGGATTTGCACTGGATGATCTCTCCAGTTCGTTTCCAACCCCTAACTGTGTGATTCTGTGATATCATCTCTCAATTTAAAACAAAAGTTTAATGGATAACCTTCTACTATTATCTCTAAGTTTTAGTATTTCTGATGACTGCTACAGACTTGGATTCCAACCATTGTCTGTCTCTCCCAATTCTGGTGCTAAACTACATCCCTTAGCACCACATCTCTGAGCTTTCAAACACCTCTGGGGTGTTTGAACTACTTCCCTGGGGAATTTCAGGGAATTCCAGTGTTTGAGAACCCTTTCAGTGAAGAAGTTTCCTCTAATACTCAACCTGGTGCAACTTGAAACCATCCTCTCTTGTCCTATCACTTGTTGCTACGGAGAAGAGATTGACACCTACAATTTCCTTTCACGTCACTGTAGAGAGCAAGAAGGTCCGACCTCAGCATCCTTTTCTGCAGAGACAGAGAGACTCTGAAAGGCAGCTTGCCCTTCTGAAGGGAATGTGAACACTTTGGTCTGAGCTTCTTTCATGCTATATTTTAGAAGGATTATGAGATTTAAACCCCACAAAATCTCAAAATTTTCAAGTTTTCTGGTGGGAAGGTGTCAGAATTTGCTGTTGTTATAAGCTGACATTAATTTCAGTTTTAATATCTCCACTACATCAGAGCAAAGCAGATTATAAGAGGTTTAATTCACTTTAAAAAATAATTCCAGTTGTTTTAAACTGTCAACTTCTTATGCAAGTCTAGATACTGATGTAAAAGGCCTTTTATACCTTTTACATTATGGACTTTAAGGTTACAAGAGAGTTACATATTGTAATTCAAGGGTATCATGCTGAACCTCTCCACACTTGCATTAGTTTGGCCACCTCAAAATCTCATTGATCTCTTTCCCTCAAGTAATCCAGAAATAGAAAGCAATGCAAAGCATTTTGGGTGACCAACAGTTAGAAATACCAAATAGCAAACAATAACAAGTAATATACTCCTCAAAAAGCCCCCAGAGCATGGACACCTATTTATCAGACAGGATCAAATAATGAATGCATGAATGCATTCAATGCATCAATGCAAAATTGCTCCCTGGCAATTTGCAAACAAAAGAAAGGGGGACATTTACCAAAGGTATTATTTGCAGCAGAGAGTTTTTTCCGCACAGGGAACATGTTACTTTGTCTGCTTGGCTTGATTGGACTCAAAGGCCACACCTAAACTGATAAATAAACCAGCCCATGTTGGCCATAAGTAATAGTCCTTCCACATGCTACCCCATGATGTGTATCTGGGTATCAGATGGGACATGCTACTGGGCCAAAGCTGTGACAAGGAGTGTTGATAACAGAGAGGCATGTTGCCTGTTGGTGTTTTGAGCATGTCTGTGGCTTGTTTTATTTCCTAGCAGACGTGCAGCCTTGGAGACCTGAGAGCATTTAATTTCTGGTGAGCAAGCTGTTCCTGCTCACAAGCACTTAATGCAGGAAGAGGAATTCATTGTGTTCAGCCCAGCCAGCATCACCCAGTTAATCTTGCATTCCACTCTTCCTATATGAAAAGCATTTTGGTTTTCATGTGGAGAGTTGAGGGGTTAAACTCTAATTTTTGCCTTCCACATTCCTGTTGTATCTGATAACCCCTGTCTGCTCAGCTTTACCTTGCCCCACTAAATGCTCATGAAAATATCCTTTCAGTCATCTGTACTGCAGTGGAGAAACCGAGTCCATATGAAATGTGGCTTTATTGTGCACAGCCCACGTCCTAGTCACTGTTAGAGCCTTTGGCAACATTAGAATCATAGAATTATAAAGCCACAGAATCACCCAGGTTGGAAGAGACTTCCAAGCTCACCCAGTCCAACCTAGCACTCAGCCCTAACCAATCAACCAGACCAGGGCACTAAGTGCCCCATCCAGGCTTGGCTTCAACACCTCCAGGGACAGCTACACCACCACCTCCCTGGGCAGCCCATTCCAATGCCAATCACTCTCTCTGCCAAGAAATTCCTCCTAACATCCAGCCTAGACCTCCCCTGGCACAGCTTGAGACTGTGTGCCCTTCTTCTGTTGCTGGGTGCCTGGCAGAAGAGCCCAACCCCAGCTGGCTACAACCTCCCTTCAGGTAGCTGCAGAGAGCAATGAGGTCTGCCCTGAGCCTCCTCTTCTGCAGGCTGCACACCCCCAGCTCCCTCAGCCTCTCCTCACAGGGCTGTGCTCCAGGCCCCTCACCAGCCTTGCTGCCCTTCTCTGGACACCTTCCAGCACCTCAACAACTCTCTTGAATGGAGGGGCCCAGAACTGGACACAGCACTCAAGGGGTGGCTTGAGCAGTGCTGAGCACAGGGGCAGAATAATCTCCCTGCTCCTGCTGGCCACACTGCTCCTGATGCAGGCCAGGATGCCATTGTCTCTCCTGCCCACCTGGGCACATTGCTGGCTCATCTTCAGCTCCTCTCTACCAGCACCCCCAGGTCCCTCTCTGCCTTGCTGCTCTCCAGCCACTCTGTCCCCAGCCTGTAGAACTGCTTGGGATTGTCATAGCCAAAGTGTAGAACCCTGCACTTAGCCTTGTTAAATCTCATCCCATTGGCCTCTGCCTACCCATCCAGCCTGCCCAGGTCCCTCTGCAGACCCCTCCTACCCTGTGTTTCTTTAAATACCTTCTGTAAGGTCTTCTCAAACCTGTTGCTGGATCTTTATTATAATATCTACTTTCCAATTTGAGCTAACCAACCATTTGAAATGATGTTATAGTAACCCTGTTGTACTGCCCTAATTATAACCTATTTGTGTTTTCTCCCAATTGCTCAGAAATTAATGAGTGTTCCTTTCAAAGATAATGTATTGACCCCAGCTTAGTCATGTTTTTGGCCTTCTACATTGCTCTTTTCAAGGTAACCTTGATATTGTTATAGACATACATTATAATTTTTTATGCTGGAACTATCTCTATTGATTTGACTGTGGCCTTTGATCCAATAAATCACAACATATTGCTATCTAAGTTTCCCTCAATTTGGCTGGGTTTAACTACAGTAGAATGGTTCTCTGGCTACATTAGAGAGCAAACACCAGTCATTTTGTTTAATGGTGTTGAATCTGAGGTGAAAATGTTACATGCAAAGTTACCTCAGGAGCTAATTAGAGGGCTTTTACTTTTGCAGTTTTTATTAATGACCTGTCGGCGCTGTGTAGTTCATGAAATATTCTGTACATCTACATGCTGATGATGTGACCTTGTACACAGTAAGAGCACTGATAAGGTACCAGACCTTGACTGTTCTAACTCAGAATTTATGGAGTGATTTCCACAATTCAAAGATACAGGTTTCTGTAGAAATGAAGCGGCTTGGAATCTTAGGAAAATGTAAAACGTGTAATTAGGGGGGTTGTCTCTTAAAATGCAAACAGACCTGGGTGAACTGGTGGGGAAAATAATAAGGTTTCCCACACCTCAGAATATAAATCAACCACTGAAAAAGCCAAAGCTACTTTCTCCCCCTCCTCCAGGGAAATACTGATAAAGCTGGAGGGATCTGAAGTATCTCCAGCATCTGAAGGGGGCTGCAGGAAGGCTGGGGAGGGACTATTGACAAGGGCTTGCAATGACAGGACAAGGGGCAATGGGTTTGAACTGGCAGAGGGGAGATTGAAACTGGGTGTTAGGAAGAAGTTATTTCTAGTAAGGATAGTGAGACACTGGCACAGGTTGCCCAGGGAGGTTGCGGAGCACAGAATCACCCAACGTGATCTTTGATCACGTTGGGTGATTCTGTGCTCCACAACCTCCCTGGAGCTGTTCAAGGCCAGGTTGGACGAAACCCTGAGTGACCTGTACTAGTGGGAGGTGTCCCTGCCTATGGCAGGGTGTTGGAACTGGATGATCTTTGAGGTCCCTTCCAACCTTACCATTCTATGATTCTATGATATGGATCTCAAGGCTTCTAAGGAGTGGGGTCCTTGAGATCTAGGAACATCTCTCAACCTGCTATATGGATGGGAGCTACTACACAGTAAATATTTAAATGCAAAAGTTAGTAAAATTTGGGAATGCTGGGCCCAGGTTTATTTACTTCTCAGGCTTCAAAAATCTCGAATCATTTAATTTTGTGTCTAGTTGCTCCCTGGGACAGAAATGGTAGCATGAGAAATGGAAAAGCAAATCAATCAGTGCCATGTTATACATGAACCTGTAAAAGTAACCCATGCCCTGCTGATTGTGGGTCAGACTGTGCAAGAGCAGAGTCTCTGATTGTTTCTGTACTATACCCTGATGAGACCCCCATTCTCTTCTCTATCCTCATGAGACTCCCATTCTTTTCCCCACCCTCATGGGACCCCCATTCTTTTCTCCACCCTGATGAGACCCCCATTCTTTTCTCTACCCTGATGAGACCCCCATTCTTTTCTGCACCCTCATGAGACCCCCATTCTTTTCTGCACCCTTATGAGACCTCCACTCTTTTCTCTACCCTCATGAGACCCCCATTCTTTTCTCTACCCTGATGAGACCCCCATTCTTTTCACCTGATTTGAAGAGAAGACAAGTGAGAGAACCAGATCTCACCCAAGCTCACTGGATCAGTCGAAAGGTGGTACACAGACTGGGTAAGGTGCAGACTTTCAGCACAGGCCTAGGTACCAGTGATGAGCCACATGATCAAGGTTACTTTGCTTCAAATTCAGCTCCAAAATCCAATGCTGTCACCATTATAGCTCAGGTAGCCCCAGCTGGGCAGAACTGGTCTATACCTTAGGTTAGAAATTGCATTTTGGTACTTTGGTGGCATCCAGTGGAATGCAGGAAGGCTGGGGAAGGACTGTACACAGGAGCTTGTAGTGATAGAATGAGGGGAAACAGTTTGAAAGTGGATCAGGGCAGATTTAAGTTGGACATAAGGAGGAAGTTCTTTACAATGAGAGTGGTGAAATACTGGAACAAGCTGCCTAGGGATGTGGTTGAGGCCCTGTCCCTGGAGACATTCAAGATCAGCCTCAGTGTGGCCCTGGGCAGCTTGATCTAGTTAGAGGTGTCCCTGCTGACTGGATGGGGTTGAAGAAGATGACCTTTGAGGGTTCCTTCCAACCCAATGCAATCTGTGAATGCAATTTACCTATTTTGATACCTGTAGATATTTTGCTGTTGACTTTAAGTGACAATTCACTTACTTAAACAGCCTTTTAGTGTAATTTTAGGTAACCCAGGTTGTCCTGTTAGACCTCTGATCCTCCTGTGTCATACCCTTCTCCATGGCATCTTCAGTAAGCCAGCACACCTCAAACAGCTGTGATGCCAGTGGGTTAGCCTGATGACTACAGTCTGGCATGAGAAATGCCAAGAGAACCAAATAGCCAAAGTACATATTGAAGTAGGTAAAGGGAATAGTAAAAAGGATTGTTACAGTTTGTAGCCTTACTGCTCACAGCTTTTCAGATTGTAACTCCTTTTTTTCTTGTTGCAAAATACTAGCCAAGGGTCAGCTATGAATCAGCCCTGAATTTGGCCTGGCTCTGTTTGCAATTACAGCAACACTCTACAAGAGAGCCAAGTACATGGCTGCAAAGCTGTTTTCAAAGCAGATGCATTTTAGTGGTTGAGTTGTTTTGGGGTTTGGAGGGTGTTTTTGCATATGGAAATCCATGGTGGCAGCATTATTGGCATTTGGCTATTCCATGTGTAGGGATGCCAGTGGTTTACTTTGTCTTCTTGCAATATTTGTGTCATTGTTGGGTTTAGACAGTAACACTGGGGAAAGGTCCTGGATAACAAACCAGTCTTTCCTTCTTCACCTGAACTGCTTGTACTATGCAATTACATAGGTATGAAAGGATTGAATACTCCCTGAGCCTTGGAATGATGCTTGGATCTTCTCAGGTAGTTTTGTGAAACTCAGTAGAAGCTGGACCAGTCTTTAAATCTACTGGTTGTCATGCTCATGAGAAAACCACTTGATTATGCCATGCTGGTTCCTCTCCTCTTCCCTTCTCCCTGTTTTCTTTTTGACTGCTCCTCTAGTTTTTGGGTTTTGTTTTTGTTTTTTTTTTTTCAGAGGGTGAGATGCTTGCTTCTTCAGATTGCAGAGAAAATTAATTATTTTGTCTCTGAGAGTGTTTGAAATTGAGCATGGGTCTTATGTTTTTCCTCAGGCAGTCAGAATCTCTGGTTGGATTTTCTGGCTAAACAATTTAGGAGAGTACATGTTTTAATATTACTTTTCAGTTGGACTTCTATTCCAGAGACATTTAGCAGTTCTGAGAATTGTATTTGATAGCTGCTTGTACAAGCCTGTATTGCTGATGGAGGGAATTCTTTATTTAAAAACCAATATGCCATTTCATATCTTCCTCAGCTCATCAAGGGATGAATCATTAAGTTTCTCATCTCTCCCTGGCCACTTGGATTGTGTATAAAGATGTACTGCTTTATATCACTGCAGCCCATGATTCCTGCTGCAGGCAGTTTTCAGGCTTTAGCAGGCAGAGGAGAGGGATACAGAAGGCAGAAGTGCTGGAAGGTTGCACCTTATGGAATGGGAGAGTGGAAGCCTAACAATTATATATTTATATCTATCTATATATATTTTTTTTTTAATTGACAAAAATCTCCTCCTTTAATATTTTCAACTTATGTAGAAGCTCCTGTTTAGCCACATTTTCAGCTTCTGCCTCTGTCCTTGCCTGGATCACAAGTGACAGGATGCACTTTTATTTATTGGCATGATCCTGGCCACGCAATCTTTTGTGACTTTGGGATTGCAACTCAATCCCAAAGAATGGCAACTCCAATGCAAAAAAACATTTTAAAATGTTTGGTTGGCTTTGCTTTTGTTGGTGTTGTTATTTTTCATTCCAGCACAGTGCCACATTGTCACATGGGCAGTACCAACTCCCAACAGCTTCAGCAGGTGCAAAACACTGCGTCAGTTTTTCTTCCCCTGTAGAACTGCTGTTACAAATAAGAAGGGAAAAAATGGTGAAGGTAGAGAGAAAGTATACTGAGGATGTGGTTTAGGTACTGAAGAAGAGCGAGTGTGCTGGTTTGAGGCTAACTGGAATATTTTAATGGAGAAAATTATATTATAGGCTGTGAAAAGGAAACAATGGTGATGTCTACTTCACTCATAGGCTTGCTGAGATGTATAAGAACAAGAACACAAAACATAGATAAGACACTTGGGCTTGGAGAGTCTCAGACTCTCTAGCTTCTTGCCTTCTCCTCTCTGCTGAATAACCTAACTACTCTACTTCTAACCCCGCTGGCCAATCCTCAAAATTCACCTTGCACATAAGGCAAATCCTGGGGTAAGGTAGAGATGTGGGGAGAAGGTGGAAGGGTGGTTGGGAGCCCCTGCTGGGGTCTCTGATTTCTGGGAGGGGAATTGTGCTTCTGTATTACCTTTACCTTGTATATCTCTGTAACTATTCATGTCTATTGTGTATGTATCTGCTTGTACATTGTGCTAAGCTGTAAATAGAGCTTCAGTCCTTAACTTCCAGGTGGCTGAGTCTAGTCTGGGTGATTTTACAAAGTGTGGGGGGGCAGGGAACTCCCAAACCATCACAGTGAGGGGAAGAAGAGTGAGGGAAAAATATTGCTGGACAGGAGAGTAAGATGTGGAAGTCAAATATGTGGTCGAAGTGACTTTGAGCAGAGAAACATTTGACCTCTGAACAAAGTGATAATGTGTTATCAGCTCTCAAGAAGCACCCTACAGCAGGGAACTGTCATGAGAACAAAACCAGATCAGTCCACTTCAGAAACAGTGGATCTGGCTGCTCACACAGCAGCATTGCCTTTACGTACTACACCAGCAAGCTGTATCCTTTCTTACAGCTACTCCCCCCCCCGGTAGTAAATCCTAGAAGCTCTGTTAAACCTCTAAATGCTACATGAATATACGACAAACCCCCCAAACGTAGTTAAATATGTAAAGCTGTAGACACATTAAGTTGGAATGGGCCTAACAAGCTGCAAGGATGATTTGCTGCATGCCTGCTCTTAGCCGTTGTAATGTAAACTTATGTTCTTAAACCCATTTCGGTGAGGTTTGAATTAGTGCATTTTAACTCGCATGTGCTGTGGCTTAAAACTATGCAAATGACTACTCTGGCTCAGCTAGCACGTGGTACTCATTTAGCTGTGGCAGTTTGATTGTGCATCTGAGCCCAAGACAAGAGACAACATATGGCTGCAGACATAACTGAGGGGAATTCGGGGAAACCAAGAGCCAGTCTAGGTCAGCATGTTAGATGGTGGTCTCAGGGCACTGTGAGTTTAACCACTGGCAAGTTTTTTCCACTCTCCATAGATAAGGAATGCGTTAAGGAGAAGTTCAAAGAGCAACACTGAAATTGTATTTATTTATGACCATGAAAATGTTTTGTTTTGAAAACTGTGAGAACAACCTATTGGACCTGGGGGTCTGGGGTGATGAAAAGCTCAACATGAGCCTGCAATGTGTGAGTGCAGCCCAGACAGCAACTGTGTGCTGGGCTGCAGCAAAAGCAGTGTGGGCAGCAGGGCAAGGGAGGGGATTCTACCCCTTTGCTCTGCTCTCCTCGGACTCCAGCTGGAGTCCTGTGTGCAGTTCTGGAGCCCCCAGCACAGGAAGGACATGAAAGTGTTGGAGCGGGTCCAGGAGAGGTCACCAAGATGCTCAGAGGGCTGTAGCAGCTCTGCTGTGAGGACAGGCTGAGAGAGTTGGGGCTGTGCAGCCTGGAGAAGAGAAGGCTTCCAGGAGACCTTAGAGTAGCCTTCCAGTATCTGAAGGGGGCCTACAGGAAGGCTGGGGACAAGGTCTTGCAATGACAGGACAAGGGGCAATGGGTTTGAAGTGGCAGAGGGGAGATTGAAACTAGATGTTAGGAAGAAGTTGTTTGCAGTGAGGGTGGTGAGACACTGGCACAGGTTGCCCAGGGAGGTNGATTAGTGGATGTGAAGAGCTATATATTAGAGCTGTTACACAGAAAGAATCTGCTAGATGGAGACATGGCCTGAAGGGGTGCTTTTAGAGAGAGATTCAGCTCTAGGGTGAAACAGTCCAATAGAAGTTTAAGTTTATAGGTAAAGAACAGGTTTGCATTTATGCTGGGTGTCCTAACAGTACTAATAAATCTTAGTTTAATATACAGCAGATATTTCTTCCTGCTCAAACCTGAGGTTTGCCCCTGGGGTTTACCAAAAATAGAGAATGTGAAAGTTTATTTCTTTATTTTTTTCCTTGCTTCCTTTGTCCTTTTATAAACATCTGTTTCTTCTTCTGTCATAAATTGCAAGAAACTTCTTTGTTGATGCCTCCTTTAATTTGGTATCAATCACGTTGTGTTAACCACTTGATGTGCGCTGCATTGCTAGCTACCTTAAGTGTAACTAACACTAACTACCTAATTAATTAACTAACTACCTACCTTAAGTGTAACTGCTTTGGTTGAGCTCAGGATCACCCTTAGGTAGATGTAAAGAGGATGGCAGCTTTGGACTCATGCTTGCAGAGCATCTCATCCCATCCAGCTGTGGTGTTGTAAGCGTGGCAGGATACAGAGCACACTCTGCATGCCACGTACCAGTTGCTGAGTGATAAATGCAGTCAGATCATGACAGCTACAGACATGGGACAGCCTTTGTTGCCCCTAACTTGTTATTACCTGTATCAGCATTTAAAATAGTGGTGCACTGATTATTTCAGCTGAGTGTGGGACTAATCTAGGGAGACACCTAGGTTTAACCTAGATTTAACACCTAGGAAGACATGTTAAGCAGAGAGAAAGGGAAGTGGAGCTTCTGAAGGGAGCTGTGGCAGTGGCAGGGGGAGTGAGGAGGGATGGGGAGATTGAGTGGGGCACCAGTTTGTTCTCAGAGGAGAGGGGCTTTAGGCAGGGAAGCCCAGCTAAAAATGGACCTTGGTTGGTTCCTAGATGAGTGAAAAAGAAACAAAAGCATTTTTAAAAAGTTGATTTCTGCACTAAAACTAACTTATGGCCCTAATGGAACCAGTGAGGGAGGGATGTAGAGGTTGCTCCAGGAGTGGGACAGCAGAGAGTGCTGTTGGGGTTTCACAGCTCCAAAGATCCACAGTCAAAAGTCAGCCCGGTGGAGATTATTGGTACAGCTCTCACAACTTTGTGCTCTCAAGTTCTCAAGTGGGTACAGTTTTGCAAGTGTCTCTTGATTTAATTTGTAGCTCTTTAGTAGAAATCATGTGGGGAAGCTCAGACAGCATGCAGGGATTGAATGTCAGTCCCACAGACAAGCTGCCTCTCTTTGTTTCTTCTGCTAGTCACATACAAGGAGGCTGCTATTAAACATTGAAGCTGTAACCTTCCCTGACACCTGCAGCCTGAAACATGAAGAAATCATTAGCAGCAGGGCAGTTTGAGCAGGAACAGGGCTAGGTAATGCTGCTGGCAAGCTTGTCTCCCAAACTCATCTTCCAAGATCAGCTTCTTAGAACTGGAATTAAAACAGCAGTGTGGCCAGGCCAGGAAATCATCCCAGTACAAACATGGAAGTGCTGTGCAACATTCAACACTACCGAAACGCTATCTCCAATGCAAAATGCATCCTAAACCAGCACAATAAAATGGAACAAAGGGTTACTTTTCTGGAATTTTATCTCTAGTAACAGGCCCNAGCGGGTCCAGGAGAGGTCACCAAGATGCTCAGAGGGCTGTAGCAGCTCTGCTGTGAGGACAGGCTGAGAGAGTTGGGGCTGTGCAGCCTGGAGAAGAGAAGGCTTCCAGGAGACCTTAGAGTAGCCTTCCAGTATCTGAAGGGGGCCTACAGGAAGGCTGGGGACAAGGTCTTGCAATGACAGGACAAGGGGCAATGGGTTTGAAGTGGCAGAGGGGAGATTGAAACTAGATGTTAGGAAGAAGTTGTTTGCAGTGAGGGTGGTGAGACACTGGCACAGGTTGCCTAGAGAGGTGTTCAAGGCCAGGTTGGACGAGGCCTTGAGTGACCTGTACTAGAGGGAGGTGTCCCTGCCTATGACAGGGGGTTGGAACTAGATGATCTTTGATGTCCCTTCCAACCTTACCATTCTATGCTTCTATGACAAGCCATAAAAGCATTTGTTTGAAATTTTAATAGGCCAGGCAGGAATAAAGAACTCATTAATGTAGAGAAGCTGATAGGAAGTGTGAGTGTGATCAGCTGCAATGTTCCCTTAAAATACCAAGTAGGTTTGTATTTGCTGTAATACAGAAAGGTTGCTGACAAAAGGAAATGCAAAGAGGGAGTGAAATGGTTAAAAGAAACAGGCTAGAGAATTATTTTTGCCAGGCATATTCTTAATGGACATGAGGATGATTGCTTTTGTCAAGGCCAGAGAAAGGAATGTTGCAGTAATCAAGATGTGCCACGATTAGTGGATGTGAAGAGCTATATATTAGAGCTGTTACACAGAAAGAATCTGCTAGATGGAGACATGGCCTGAAGGGGTGCTTTTAGAGAGAGATTCAGCTCTAGGGTGAAACAGTCCAATAGAAGTTTAAGTTTATAGGTAAAGAACAGGTTTGCATTTATGCTGGGTGTCCTAACAGTACTAATAAATCTTAGTTTAATATACAGCAGATATTTCTTCCTGCTCAAACCTGAGGTTTGCCCCTGGGGTTTACCAAAAATAGAGAATGTGAAAGTTTATTTCTTTATTTTTTTCCTTGCTTCCTTTGTCCTTTTATAAACATCTGTTTCTTCTTCTGTCATAAATTGCAAGAAACTTCTTTGTTGATGCCTCCTTTAATTTGGTATCAATCACGTTGTGTTAACCACTTGATGTGCGCTGCATTGCTAGCTACCTTAAGTGTAACTAACACTAACTACCTAATTAATTAACTAACTACCTACCTTAAGTGTAACTGCTTTGGTTGAGCTCAGGATCACCCTTAGGTAGATGTAAAGAGGATGGCAGCTTTGGACTCATGCTTGCAGAGCATCTCATCCCATCCAGCTGTGGTGTTGTAAGCGTGGCAGGATACAGAGCACACTCTGCATGCCACGTACCAGTTGCTGAGTGATAAATGCAGTCAGATCATGACAGCTACAGACATGGGACAGCCTTTGTTGCCCCTAACTTGTTATTACCTGTATCAGCATTTAAAATAGTGGTGCACTGATTATTTCAGCTGAGTGTGGGACTAATCTAGGGAGACACCTAGGTTTAACCTAGATTTAACACCTAGGAAGACATGTTAAGCAGAGAGAAAGGGAAGTGGAGCTTCTGAAGGGAGCTGTTGCAGTGGCAGGGGGAGTGAGGAGGGATGGGGAGATTGAGTGGGGCACCAGTTTGTTCTCAGAGGAGAGGGGCTTTAGGCAGGGAAGCCCAGCTAAAAATGGACCTTGGTTGGTTCCTAGATGAGTGAAAAAGAAACAAAAGCATTTTTAAAAAGTTGATTTCTGCACTAAAACTAACTTATGGCCCTAATGGAACCAGTGAGGGAGGGATGTAGAGGTTGCTCCAGGAGTGGGACAGCAGAGAGTGCTGTTGGGGTTTCACAGCTCCAAAGATCCACAGTCAAAAGTCAGCCCGGTGGAGATTATTGGTACAGCTCTCACAACTTTGTGCTCTCAAGTTCTCAAGTGGGTACAGTTTTGCAAGTGTCTCTTGATTTAATTTGTAGCTCTTTAGTAGAAATCATGTGGGGAAGCTCAGACAGCATGCAGGGATTGAATGTCAGTCCCACAGACAAGCTGCCTCTCTTTGTTTCTTCTGCTAGTCACATACAAGGAGGCTGCTATTAAACATTGAAGCTGTAACCTTCCCTGACACCTGCAGCCTGAAACATGAAGAAATCATTAGCAGCAGGGCAGTTTGAGCAGGAACAGGGCTAGGTAATGCTGCTGGCAAGCTTGTCTCCCAAACTCATCTTCCAAGATCAGCTTCTTAGAACTGGAATTAAAACAGCAGTGTGGCCAGGCCAGGAAATCATCCCAGTACAAACATGGAAGTGCTGTGCAACATTCAACACTACCGAAACGCTATCTCCAATGCAAAATGCATCCTAAACCAGCACAATAAAATGGAACAAAGGGTTACTTTTCTGGAATTTTATCTCTAGTAACAGGCCCAGAACTGGTTGTCATGCTTGATATGGATCACTTTACATGAGTCAGACAAGCAGGATTTCAGCCCATGGGAGTGGAAACCATTAGGGTTATAGGACTACTTATTTATAGACATGCACAGTAGAAATGCAATAAAAATTTCAAGTACAAACTCAGTAGATAGTCTACAAACACCAAAAAAGGGCCAGCTTTAAGTTGTTTCTGAATTATGGTGAGCCCCAAAGACATCCTAAAACCAATTAGCTTTTTTTTTTTCCCCTACTCTTTTTATGTTTTAAAAATGACCAAAGAGATCTCTTTGAAAATATATTACCAAAAAAAAAAAAAAAAAAAAAAAATCTCCTAGAATTAAACCTTTTGTGAGAAGCTTCAGCCTGGAGCAAAATTTAATGGCTGAGCTATAAAGCACTGAAAACTTTCATAAAGGGGTTCATAAAGAAATACCAACTGACCCTGAACCCAAGGAGGTCTACCAAGCTCCACTGTAATAAACACAGAGCCTAGTTAATTTTCACTTAAGGGGTGTATGACATTTGAGTAAGATGTGGTTACTTTATGTTCTCTTTCAGCACATATGTCCAATAGATATAAAAGGCAGAGGGGCACACTGCAGTTGAGAGGTCTAATGTAACTTACAGTTAGTCCTGAACAGGGTTATAAACTCTGCTAGCCTTGGACTTTGCCTTTCCAATGTAGTTCATAGAATCACAGAATGTTAGGGGTTGGAAGTGACCTCAAAAGGTCATTGAGTCCAACACTCCTGCCAGAGCAGGATCCACCCAGAGGAGGTCACACAGGAGCATAGGAGACTCCACAACTTCTCTGAGCAGCCTGTTTCAGGGCTCTGGCACCCATACAGTCAATAAATGTTTTTCCTTGTGTTCACATAGAACCTCCTCTGCTCCAGCTTGCACCCATTGCCCCTTGTCCTATATCACTGAGCAGAACCTGGTTCCATTCTCCTGGCACTGTCCTTCTTGACTGAGGTCACCCCTCAGGCTGCTCTGCTTCCAGCTAGAGCCCCAGCTCTCTCACCCTGTCGACAGGGAGAGGTTCCACTGCCTTCAGCATCTTGGTGCCTCTGCGCTGGACTCTTTCAAGCAATTCCCTGAGGTCCTTCTTGAACTCGGGGGCCCAGAACTGGACACAATATTCCAGATGAGGCCTCATCAGGGCAGAGTAGAAGGGGAAGAGAACCTCTCTCCACTTGCTAACCACAATCATTCTAATCCACCCCAAGCTGCCACTTGCCTTCTTGGCCACAAGAGCACATTGCTGGCTCATGAGCATCCTTCCCTCCACCAGATCCCCCAGGTCCATTTGCCCTGTGCTGCTCTCTTAACAGGTCAGTCCCCAGCCTATACAGGTCCTTGTGGTTGTTCTTTCCCAGATGGAAGACTACCTTTGTCCTTGTTGGATTTCATCCAACTTCTTCCTCCCCAACTCTCCAGCCTGTCCATGTCTAGCTGAATGGCATCAAGGCCTGAAGGAGTGTCAGCCTCTCCTCCCAGTTTGGTGTCATCAGCAAACCTGCTGACAGTGCCCTCTGTGCCCTCATCCAGGTCACTGATGAATATATTGAACAGTCCTGGTCCTTGTACTGGCTCCCAAGGGCCCCCATTATATGCAAGCCTCCATCTCGACTCTGTCCCACTGACTCACTGACTCCCAGGTGTAAGGTGCCAAGCATGACTGGACAGTGGGATCCTTTATATCTGTATTTCTGTGTTATCCATGGGTAAACAGTGAAAGAACAAGAGGGAATGGCCTCAAGCTGTGACTGGGTAGGTTTAGACTGGACATTAGGAAACATTTTTCCCAGCAAGAGCAGTCAGGCATTGGAATGTGCTGCCCAGAGAGGTGGTTGAGTTACCAACCCTGAGTGTGTTTAAAAGTTGTTTGGATGTGGTGCTTGGGGATATGGTTTAGAGTGAACCTTGTAGCGTAGGGATACAGGTTGGACTTGGTGATCTTGAGGGGCTCTTCTGTGATTCTTATTTCTGTTTTATCTCCATTTTCCTGCCTCCAGACTAGAAATAGGGAGTGTGGGACGTGTGCATACACCTTCTTTGCAGAGTACTTACATCAAAACATAAGAACTGCTGTAACAAATACTTTCAGTGCTTTAATGTTCCTTCCATGGGAACTGTGAAAATCTAGACTAGGCTATATCATTACCAGATTATTTGATTTAAGTAAATGTAACATTACAAAATAAAATGTATGTAATTTGGATGAAATAGAAATAACTGCATGCTCACTCACTTTCTCTAGTTTTCAGTGTGGTGTTATCTGTAAGGAAATACTCCCTGTGTTTTCTGGGTTTGATACAGGCATAAACACATGCAAAGTGTGAGGCACGAATACAAGACAGAGAAATTATTCCCTCAGACATCATCCGTGCTTCATAAGTACTTTTTTTTTTACACCTCAAGATGCTTCTGCTTTTGATGACATCAGGACAAATATTTCACCAAAAAGAGAGGCAAAACGTTTTCTAGGTCATTGCCTCCTCTTGGCCAGTGAGGGATGCTCTTGCATTAACGAGGCATCCATTCAGGTGCTTTAATGCCATCTTTTCCCTTCATCACCATCTCTCTGTCCTTCACCTATCTCCTCTTCCCTTTCAACTGCAGCCATTGCTGGCCTTCAGGCTATATCACCCACTACAAGTAAGACAGAGCTTCAAAAAAGATCCAATTTTTCAAGTGCCCTACATTTCATTTAAAATTCCTCTTCTTACCATTGGTCAGAATTCTTTCCAAAACCAGACAGGAAAGTGCAAGAGAGGCAGATGTTTGTCCAGGCTATATTTAGGAAGCTGTTGCCCAAATATGAAAATGAGTTATACTTTAACCACAAGTGAGGAGCACAAAAAGCATATTCTTTCCTCTACATGTGTTTGCAGAACACTTCTCTTTTCTTCACCCTCAGTAATGACATGTTCCTTTATGCTGTGCCTCCACTTGGTTATCAGTAATGTATTGTTGGCCTAACAATGGTGCCTGTTTTTGCAATCCTTTGTGGACTAATGCCATCCATCCCCATGGATTCATTGGTTCATGAAGGTATTGGTGAAAGGTGGGATAGATTTACTCAACTTTTCAGCATAATATTGCTATTGTTCACTGCTAGGACATGCATAATGAATGGCCTTTAGTGTAAACAGCTCAGCCACTGAGCTTAGAGGTTATTATGAGGGGTCTGTTTGAGGTGGGTATTTCTACTTCTTTGATATATGACTCATTAAACCCACTCTGTGTAAGTATTATTTACAGTGCTTGCTGTGCTGGTGGATTGCATCTGAGCACTTGAATTTAATTTGAAAAGTAGTTTTCCTACACTTAGAAGAAGTCTTTAAGTGCCTAAACCACTCTTATATTTTTCATCGCGAACCATTGCAGAGAAACGGGAAGGACCTGGGAGTTTCTTACATCAAGAGAAATGAACTTTTGTCTCTACAGACTTCCCTTTGAACTCACTAACCTCCTGTCAACAGAAAGCAAACAGCAGGATAATAGCTTCTTCTCAGTTTCTCCAGCCTTTTATCTTCCCCAAGATGCAAGGGTCGCCCTTGCTCCCCAGCGCTTGCCTCGCTAATAGGAGGCAGATCTCAGATAACCACACAGGACTATCATCGCCTAAGTTTATTGCACACCCTAAGTTAACATTAACTTCTGTGCTTTGACATCTGCACTGAAGTCATCTAAATTACAGATTGTCAATTTTTCTAATGGGTTGTGATTACGTGGGCTCATTACTTAGAACCAAAACTGCTCAGATCATCATGAGGCTATCACAGCGGAAGAATCTGCTTAACTATTGCCTTGTTGGAATATGCTTCTCTGTCTGTGGTGTTACTGTTGTGGAGCAGAGCCCGAACCATTGATTTCATTCCCTCCAATCAATGGGTAAATGGCACACCTAGTCAGTTTTAAGTGGCACACTTGTTGTCTATACTTGATTCACAGTGGTTAGCAACTATGAATCAATAACTGCTACAATAAACTCCCATTAGCTTGGCCTCTACTAGTTTCATGCTGCTACGTTATTCGACTCCACCTTTAACTTTGCCTTTGTGGACACCATTTCTATACGTTTAAAAAGTGAGTCAGTGTGCAGGATAGTGAGAAAATAACAAGTGAAAGGAAGGTGGAATGGTTGAAGATGAAGAATAGAGATTATTTTAAGAGCTCTAGCTTGGTTTCTCTCTCTCGCTGTGACCACGCTACTAGAGGTAGATTAGATCTTGATATATGTGCCCTGTGTACTACATCCTCTGACATCGAGTTTGATTTTAAGGCTGGTAGAATGGAGTCCTGGAGGAGTTCTTCAGCTTTAGAAAGCTTTGTGGGAGACAAGGTTTCCGTAGAAATTCCTTTGCCAGTCTGCAGGTCAGATTGTAAATGCAGCTACATGAGAGGTGAGCCCATCCCTGCACCCTCAGAGATGCAACTTCTACAACAAGTCCATTTTCTTCACTTAGAGCAGAGAGATGATTTCTTTTGGATTGAGACCAGATGTCCACTCTCTCTTTTCACCCCTAATCATGCTCTTGCTGGTCACTTGCATGCAGGATTTGGGGTCATTGAGTTAAAGCTATTTTCAGACTCTGAATGGAAGGAAAACTTTATTTTGCACTTCACATTGTTCTGTCAGTCTCTAAAGTAGTGCAGATGCTGCTTGCAAGTGTTGTAGAACATTTCTAATCACAGGATAGGTTCAGAATATTGTTTAGTGTTTTCTGTTCCCCAGTACTGCACAGATTTTAGTATGCTTGACCAGTCCTTGTCTGATATACTCCTTTCCTAAAGAGACCATTTATGAGTTCTTCTTTATGTTGCATGTATTAAATGGAGTTATTTATATACCTATGACAGTCTCTTCCCTCCCTCCAAATTTTATTTTCTCTCCTGAAACTTTTGAATAACTTTAAAGGTTCCATAGAAGACTTCTGTAATATTAATGTTCTTTTATAAATCCAGTGTGAGCACCTTTATTATCAGGATACATTGTTGGAACCACACACGAAGGCCTTTGTTCAGGTAACTTGGGAATAATCTTTTGAAACCTTGACAGTAACTCCAGTGCATCTGAGCAATTGGCAGCATGCATTAACTGTTCAGCAGAACTGCTAGCACTGTCTGAGGGAACATTCAGAAGATAAACCCAGGAGGGAAAACCTCATCCCTAACGTAAGTTTATGGTTTTCTCCTTCAAAATCTACAAACTTATGCAGCCTTTTTGTAATCTGGAAGCTCCTTTTAAATCTTCTGTATCATCATTAAAATATGTTGTCTGTATTTCTACTGGATTTAATTTACCCTGACATTTCCTGTGTGACCTGATACAGGTGATCCTGCTCTGGCAGGTGGGGTTGGACTGAATAAGCTTTCGAGGACCCTTCCAGCCCCTGACATCCTGTGAGTCTATGATTCTGTGATTCTGTGATTGGTACCAAGGCAGCAAATTATTTTTCTCATGGCATCTGGAGTACTGTGTCCAGTTCTGGGCCCCTCAGGTCAAGAAGGACCTCAGGGAACTGCTTAAGAGAGTCCAGCACAGAGCCACAAAGATGCCGAAGGCAGTGGAACATCTCCCTGCTGAGCACAGGCTGAGGGAGCTGGGGCTCTGTAGCTGGGAGCAGAGCAGCCTGAGAGGTGACCTCAGTCATGTCTATCAAGATGTGCAGGGCAGTGCCAGGAGAACAGAGCCAGGCTCTGCTCAGGGATGTCCACTGACAGGACAAGGGGCAGTGGGTGCAAGCTAGGGCAAAGGAAGTTCTATGGGAACAGGAGAAACTTTTTCACTGTGAGGATGGCAAAGCCCTGGAGCAGGCTGCTCAGAGAAGTTGTGGAGACTCCTCTGGAGACATTCCAAACCCACCTGGATGCATTCCTGTGTGACCTACTCCAAGTGATGCTGCTCTGGCAGAGGGTTGCACTGGATGATCTTTGGAGATCCCTTCCAACCCCTAATGTTCTGCGGTTCTGTGTGATGTCCTGTGTATGAGGGTGTATTTGAGCCCCGTCCCCTGGGAGTGAGTGTGCCTGTGTCACTGGGCTCTCTCCATTTATTCGTGCTGGAGTTTTTAGGCTTTCCCCCACATTACCTATTTTGGGGCTGTGTCTTGAGTTAACACAGAGAGGATAAAATTCCATGAGGCAGGTTTCTAGCTTTGCTTTGTCACTATACAGTAGCACCTACTATTTTTGTAGCCAGAAATTGGTGAAGCAAGTCTGACACCATCTTTTTTGTTAGAATACACCTAAACTCATGGAAATTCAAAGGCTTCCCAGGAATGAACTCTAAATTTCAACAAAGATCAGTTAAGGCTTGTTTATCCTACTGGGATTTTAGTTCTTATTTTTATTTTGCCACTTTTGTTCTGTGTTCCTCATCAGTCTGCCTCTCAGTCAGGAATCACAGACTCCCTGGGATCTGCAACTTCTCCCCCTGGAGAGATGCATGAGTTTTCTCAGGTTTTGTTTCAAACCTCTGGAGAAAAAGAAATGTTGAGTTCTCAAGTCCTAAATGAAGTAGACTAAATGTTTTTCTGGCCATGTGCCATGCTACCACAGATAGCATCCATGTTTCTTAACCTTCTAGAAACAAAAGCTGGGATTCACAACCACGAATCCATTAACAGCAGCAGTAGTGTGTAGCTGTATAACAACAATACCTAGAGACAGTACTTCATTATGTAGCATGTCAGTCACAGCCTCTTGATGCACAACTGCAGTCTCTGCTCCAAGGAGTTGGCAGGAGAAGCCTTAAGGCAAGAGACATACTTCAGGCAGGTGGACACAGCAGATGTTTTAGAATTACTGTGGCTTAAGCAATGTATAGAAAATATTTGTTGCCAATTGGAGTTCACAGAACCACTTTTATTCGTTGAATATTTATGTTGCTTGTGCTGTGCAGTTTTCTCTGGATTCTGGGTTGAGAAACCCATAACTGAGGGACATACATCAAGATAATTCCAGCTCATCAGCTATTGTATAGATGTTTTGTTGTTGTTGGAAGGTGAGACACAGAGAAAGTTAAGACATTTTCAGGATGATGAAGGATCAGAGCAGAATACAGCATCCAAGACTTACAGTTTCTTGCTCTCACACCAAGATGTGCCTTCTTCAAGGACATTTTCTTTGTGACTTCATGTTCAATTGGCCAGAAACCCTCCAAGGCACCCACACTGCCAACTGCCAGTGTAAGCAAAGCAACAGAGGTGCTGACAGTCCTTCTTGTTACCATCAGTAATAAACTGATGAGCCCCAGATCAAGATCTGCTCTCTGAGAGAACAAATGTAGGTGTCAGTGTTGGAGTTCATCAGGTCTGTGGGGACAGTGGGGTCCTGTTGTTCTGCAGCTAGGTCCAATATCTGTCCTGTGATGGCCTACAGTGGTAAGAGATTGGTGCTTGATAACCTTTGGTAAGACTTGACAACCTCAGGGACCTCTTACAGTTCCTGGATTCCTAATGGGTTTGTGTCTGCTGTTCCCTCGTGCTGCCAGGAAAGAGCAATCACCTTGCTTCCCTGCAAACAGTGAATCAGAACTTATAACTCTGATGCTTTGTGTCGTTCTTTTACTTTACTTTTCTGTGGCTTTCCCTTTTATTTTTGTTTTGCTACCACTGAGTAATATGCAGCCCCACAGCTCTGTCAGAAAACCTGATGAAAGTGAACATATAAGAAAAATACTAGTGGCTGTACCCTGCCTTGCAGAGGTAATGGCCATTGACATTAATGGGAATTATGCATGTGTGGAAGAGGAGTATGGCCCCTTTACTTAATAGAGCCCTTAATATGTTTTAGTGAGCCATGCTGTTGTTCTAAATATCATGAAACCCAGAGGAGATGGAGGAAACAGCCTCTGGCACTGATGAGCTGGATTCATTGCTCCGAGGTGGATGGCTCCTCAGGAATATCCCCATTTCCTCTCCTCTGCAAACAGTGGTGCATGCACTATTCACTGACATGAAAGAGGGAAAGGTGAGAGTGGACAGAAAACTGGGGAAGGAAATAAAGCCCAGTCTGAGCTGTCAGATGTCAAACTGTCACATGGAAACATAAGAGTCCGAAATCAAACATTATACTCTCACACCCGTGTATAGATAATTTTATACATGCAAGCTTATCCTCTGCTTTTAATTCCAGTTCTGCTCTAGCCCTGCTTTACACTGTGCTTTCTTTTATGAAAGTAAAACGTGCAAATCTACTGATAAGCCAAAACAATAAAAACTTTATGGCACGTCAGGGCTATTTTTTATTATTATTTTTCAACCTTGATCGCGTTATAATAGCGAACATATGTATCCTTGGCCTTAATCACCTTGTCGAGTTAAAGTGTATATTCAACTTCATTTACATGACATATGATCTAATACCAGAGAACAACAATACCATTGTAGTGCTAATTGAAAACTGTGAGCTGAGAGCCAGAAGAAACCACTGGTCTGATTGCCCAGGGTCCCAGGGAAAGGGATTTATTCCCACACCTGCAGTTGGTCCATAACACTAACATTGTTACCAACATCTGGGTCTAATCAGCACAGAGGCCTTGATATGCTGCTCCTGTGGCACATAAATTTAGCATTATATTCATTTTAAAGGCCCCCTCTTTCAGTTTTTTAAGGACGAGATAGATTCATGGCTCCACGGAGTCTAACAAAGTAGAAACCACAAACAGAGTAAGTTACTGCCAGGTTTCTTAGACTATGCCTACCTAGAATACGCCACTTAAATAATGGAATTTTATGCTCAGTTCTGCTTTTCAAAAATGCACCTCCACAGAACACAAAGTTCAGCTGAAAAAAATATGTTTAAGGTAAAAAACAAACACCCTTTGCTAATTTGCATGTACCAGTTTTTCTTGTGATACCAGTGACAGAGGTGGTTGCGGATACAGTGATGGTCCCAGCAGTTCACAGCTCTGCCTGCACTGGTGTCTGACCGCAGCCCCATGGAAAGGCTGCCTCAGCCAGCTTTGTCTTTGCAGCTGGGGGGTACCATGGCCTTTCCAAGTGGTGCTTCAGGGCAGGACAGCCTGGTTGCCCTGTCCTCACTGTGGATCTCAGGCTCACTTTCACAACTGATGCTGCCTTCCTATATGAAGCATTGTGCGTACGAAAGGCAACAGAGGAAGCAAAGGCAAGATGCTGCTGGCACACCTATAGGGTGCTGGCTGCTGCAGGCTTCACCCCTCTGGTGCTCTCAAGTGCCAAGAGGTCACAGAATCATAGAATCATAGAATGGTTGGGAATCATTGGAATCATTGGAAGGGACCTCAAAGATCATCCAGTTCCAACCCCCTGCCATAGGCAGGGACACTTCCCACTAGTACAGGNGAGATGGCAGAGGGCTGCTTTGGCACATGAGTAAATCATGTCCCTCTTGCAGCCCAGCTTCTGTCTGAAGACACACCGTGCCTTACCCTCCTAATTCCTCACAGGCTTCTGTGAAGCCCAAGCCCCTTTCACAGAGATGGTGAAATATCCTCCAGAGCATATGGAAATCACACAAAGAGGGAGAGGAATAAAAGGGGGACTGGAAGTTATACTGCCTAGGCCAGAGAGCAAAACTGAATTCTTCATTTTCAGAGGATAACCAGTGGTTATTTTTGCTAATGCACCCTTTGGCTGTGGCTCTGGCTGCTGGCCTTTGTCGCGCCGTCTATTTTCCTGGAGAGTCTACGCAAACAATAGGACAGATATGGATACCATTACAGAAGCAGAGTATTTTTGTCTGTCATTTCTCAATATCTTCCCATCTTTTAATGGTGAATATAATTACACAGGGAAATTTCGTTAGCAGATCCAGAAATGCCTGATTTTCCCTCCTACCTCTGGCACTAATCCTTTGCAGCAGCAGGCGATTCATTTAACTGCTGCCTCTCTTACCTACTGTGCCTTCCAGGGATAAACAATGATATAAAGTGCTGTTTACTTAAGCTTTCAAGCTAGCATGCCATGGGGGCATAAAGGAAGCTTAACATTGTACCTATACTAGTGGGAAGTGTCCCTGCCTATGGCAGGAGTTTGGAACTAGATGATCCTTGAGGTCCCTTCCAACCTTACCATTCTGTGATTCTATACCACTGACTAAAGTGTAATTACGTTAGTCAGTTGAAATGCAGGGTTTTGTCTTGGTCACTCTTGCTGCCAAGAAGAATGTCCATTTCATGAGAAAACTTGCTTGTTGTAAAGGCACAAAATATGTAGTTCTGTAACCTCTGCAGCCTCCTCAGTACCAGTGGGATGGTGCAAGAGAGAGGAATTTCCTTTTTATTACAAATAACTCCAGGTGGAATTTTTAAACCGAGGAGTCATAACTTAAAACCAGAAGTCAATTGAGATGCTGAACCAGATTCTCAGCCACTATAAATGGAGGCAGCACTATCAATTTCAGCAGAACTATGCTAGGCTCTACTCAAGAAGGTGCATTATTTGCAGTGTGACTGTGAAATCTGTCACTTGATTTACCACAGAAATATGTTCTGGTACTAACAATTGGTTTTGGTAGTATGCCAGACTGCTGGCTTTGAAGGATTTCCAGTAGCTAAAGGGGAATTTTAGCACCCACTGTTGCCCTATTCTGGTGCTCCATTTCCATGGGTACACAATGAATTTGCCTCTTTCCTCTTCCAGCTCCGTCCATCCCTTGTCAGCTCCGCTGCAGTTTGGCACAGTGCCATGACCCTGCATGCTTGGAGACCAAGATGCTACCAAGTCTCCCCTGATGCAGTCAGAGAGGTCAGGAGCAGCATCCAGAGAACCATGGGGTAGGTTTGTTAGAGTTCAGTTTATACCCTTCCCCATTCTACTTTCACTTGCTGCTGCAACACTGAATGCCTGCTGCACCATCCCTCTGTGCTCCTGACCAACTTTGTGACCAGAGTGAGAAACTTGAATTTCAGTACCTGTGGTCTAACCAGGGAAACTTCCACACTGCCCATGGGAGATGCAAAGGAGGCAGAAATGAGATGGGAGTCCCTTGCAGTCAGTGTGAAAGGTGCTGTCTCTGCAGCTGCTTTGGCTTTTAAACTTCTCCTGGTTGCTGTGTTATTGGAAGTGCTGGTTAAACGAATTAGATACTAATCACTGTAATGATTGCTCCCTTCTGATAGGGCTTTCCTTGTAAGTTGCTCTTATCAGTGGGAGGAGTCTGGAGATACTGGCCTTCCAGTATCTGAAGGGAGCTACAGGAAGGCTAGGGAGGGACTAGTGACAAGGTCTTGCAATGACAGGACAAGGGGCAATGGGTTTGAACTGGCAGAGGGGAGATTGAAACTGGATGTTAGGAGGAAGTTCTTTACAGTAAGGGTGGTGAGACACTGGCACAGGTTGTGGCTGCTCCCTCCCTGGAGGTGTTCAAGGCCAGGTTGGACAAGGCCTTGAGTGACCTGTACTAGTGGGAGGTGTCCCTGTCTATGGCAGGGAGTTGGAACTGGATGATCTTTGAGGTCCCTTCCAACCTTACCATTCTATGATTCTATGATAACTGTAAGGCCACTCTGTGGACATTACAGAGTTGTCAGGATTGGAAGGGACCTCAAGGGTCACCTAGCTTCAATCTCCCCTGCCATGGGCAGGGACCCCTCCCACTAGATCAAGTTACTCAGAGCCTCATCCAGCCTGACCAGGCTTGTATTTCAAGGCCTTTGCAGGTATGTTACTAGGAGGGTGTTGTGTCTAACTTCATAACATGTTCTTCCTGATGGTGAAAGTAAGCAACAACAACTAAATTAGACAAAAGCAAAAGAATAATCTGGCTGTGGGGAAGGCTTCTCACAGAATTTTGTGATTTTCAGTTAAAGTGCAATCGGTGGTAGAAAAAGCAGAAGTAGAAAACAAGTAGGGAAAGTGAAGTTGTTATCCCATTCGAGCATCCTGGTTGTTCAGGTGGTTTTCTTTTAATTTGTGAAATGCAGAAACAGGATCAAATACAGATACGTTATTATTTTAATCATAATATCTCACTGCATTTCATGTAGTTCCTTCTAATGTGGTAGCAGCCAACCCTAATGAGCTGTTTAGGGATTTTTGCATTTCAAAGCATGACCTCCTAAAAATTAGGATATTTCTTTCATCCAGGAACATTTTGCTGAAATACATCCCACTTTTTGAATATAAATACTCATTCTATGTGGAAAGGGACATTGGACATATCACAGCACATGAAATTACTTGATTGTAAAATGCATCTATAAAATGAAGGAAAAAATTCACAATTTTTTTTTCTTGATCCTTTCTCAAAGCACCTGTGATGGCAGTCTACAGCTAAGCTCCAGTTCTGCAAGTCAAAATATGAGAGTCTGCTATGCACAGTAATATCCCCACATGGTGCTGATTGCAGACCTTAAGATGTTCCCCTCAGGTGTTTTCTAAAAAATCATCATTTTTTCATTATAATTAAATTATCCAACTTTTTCTCTTATTTTTTTCCCCCCTTCTTTATGAATGATTCACAAGCTGAGGCTACTTTCTGTAACTCTGTTATGTGCAACTGGCACAGAAAATGTAACATGAAGGAATATCTGACTATAAGATGTTCATACGTTGTACATTTTGGTTATCCAATCTAGGTCTTCAAAAGGAACTGGAATCATTGCAGAAATGTTGCTGGTTTGTGTATAAACATCCTTTGAGTTAGGAATTTCCTGCTATTATCTATTTGCCCTTGAAGATCAGAGTCTCTGTTGTGCATGACTCGCACAATTCAGCTTCTTGACTCTCACGATGGCTAAAACATTTCAAGCATCAAAGTCAGAAACAAGTAGAAAAAAAGAATGAGGTTTGAATATCTAAGAGTCTCAGCTCTTGCTAAATTCGGTGATGTTCAGACACCCAATTCTTGTATATTTTTGAAAATCATAGGTGCATGACAGATCTTTGCAGCAGACCATTTTTAGACTCCAAACACTGGTGAAAAGAAAAGCAAATGACAGAAGTTTCACAAATAAATGTTAAGAGGTATAAAGATGAGCTTCATTCAAATGCTCAAATACAAGCTCACACACACTTTCTGCAGGTATTTACCCACATCTAAGCTTTTCTTAAAAGGAAGTTGTATCTATTTCTATATCTATTCTTATATCTATATTGATATTGATATCTATATCTGTATCTATATCTATATATCTATATCTATATCTGTATCTATTTGTATTTGTATTTGTATTTCTATATATAATCTATATCAATATCAATATCTATATATCTATTTCTATTTCTCTATATAATCTATATCAATACCTATATCTACATCTACATCATCTATATTTGTATTTGTATTTATATTTATATTTATATTTCTAATCAATATCAATATTAATATCAATATCAATATCATCAATATTTTTATTTCTAATCAATATCTATATCAATATCTATATCTACATCTACATAATCTATATCTATATTTGTATTTGTATTTGTATTTGTATTTGTATTTCTATTTCTATTTCTATTTCTATTTCTATTTCTATATCTAATCAATATAAATATCAATATCATCAATATTTCTA
>WBNM01041302.1:63591-112317 GCA_013399055.1 Ramphastos sulfuratus
AGTTTCTTTTTCTTTTTCTTTTTCTTTTTCTTTTTCTTTTTCTTTTTCTTTTTCTTTTTCTTTTTCTTTTTCTCTTTCTCTTTCTTTTCTTTTTTTTTTCCTTTGGCAATGCAACCAATAGCAAAAATGTTTTCTCCTTTTCCTTTTCGTGTCTGTAATACTATCCCTGCTTAGTGCAGCAACTCACTGCTCACGAGTGCAGAAGAAAAAGTCCTTTTTATTTTTTTTTTCCCTTGAATGTGCATATTCCTGGTGGAGCTTCAAAACTTCCATAAATCAATAAAGTAATTGCTGCATAATGACCTATTGTTGGTGAGCGTGCCCAGAATGATGTCATTGGGGGGTAATGGAGCTACTGAATCAAAAAAATGGCAGCTGTTTCCAATTTATTTGAGAGTCAGTTGGACAGAAAATTAAATAAACACATAGATAAGCAGGACAAGGGCAAGTCCTTGCATTATTCTTATGATAGTTTTAATTCAATCGCAGAAGTCAGCAGGCAGCTGATATTGCGGCCCAGAGTTTCAGTAATTGCCTGTCTCCTATCTCAGTCAGACTGCACGTGCTCATTTCATCATTTTAAGCTTTTGTGACTCAGATTAAAAATAAAAGACCAATGAAACAAAGATGAAACTTAGTTCTTTTTTCTCCCTCCCTCCCCCTCTCCTTTCACAGCATAGCAGGCTATCTGGGAGATGTATTAATAGAGAGAAAATTTCATTTCTTCCTCCATCTGCCTCTATGGGGCCTCTACCCTCCTTTCCCTAGGATACGAGGGAGAGTTTTCCTTCTTTTTAATCACTCGTGTGTCCTTTGGGAAGCCCCCTAAAGTTTCATATTCGCTGGGGAGAAAAGAAATGCCACCCGGCTTCACACTCTCTTCTCCGCTGTGAATAACAGCTTTGATGTGCTCCTTTGAAGTTACTGGCTGGAGGCTGCATTAGGAAAGCATCAAATGCAGCCCTAGCACTGCATGTGGAAGCTATGAGCATGGAGTGTTTGCACACCGGACTTGGGGGCACCTAAGATGCTCATGGCAGCCAAATGAATGCAGAGCAACACAGCAGCAGGTCTCCATCAGAGAGTACTCTCCTTTTGCAGCACAGTTCCCATTGCCTACTGGCTATGCATGGAGGACATAGCAACAGTCTTGATATTTTCCAGTGCTTGCAGCTTCTCCTGACAGCCTTCTACCCTTTAGGAGCCCTGCTATGGATAACAGCATTGAAACATCACAGCTGACTCCAGTCAGACATGGGGAAAATCTGCAGTTGGTTTTTTTCCATGCGTTACTTCAGGGCAATACGGCTTGAAATCCTTCTTCAACTATTGCTACATTAAGATAATCAAAGTGATTTCTTTGGACACTGATCAGTTATTTGGTTAATGGTATTAATTAGATTATTTAATCCCTAAGTATTTGGACTACTAGGATGGCAGTATTCACATTTTTAAGCCAAGTGTGAGGCTTTAGAGTCCATCTTCTTTCTTACGTTCAAGGCAGATTTTTTTTGATATATAGAATTATAGAATCACAGAATGGTAAGGTTGGAAGGGGCCTCAAAGATCATCCAGTTCCAATCCCCTGCCATAGGCAGGGACACCTCCCACTAGTACAGGTCCCTCAAGGTCTTGTCCAACCTGGCCTTGAACACCTCCAGGGAGGTTGTGGAGCACAGAATCACCCAACGTGATCTTTGATCACGTTGGGTGATTCTGTGCTTCACAACCTCCCTGAGCAACCTGTGCCAGTGTCTCACCACCCTCACTGTAAAGAACTTCTTCCTAACATCCAGTTTCAATCTCCCCTCTGCCAGTTTAAACCCACGTGTGTGTTTTCAGTATCTGCATAACCAAACACAGTAAAGTTGGTATCTTCTTCAAGGTGGAGAAATGCTTTCCTATATTTCTCATCACAAATCTCTTCAGATCAGACATCTCTTTGATCACATTAATTGTGTTTTGTATGCTTCATAATTTCCTTGCTGAGTACCTTATGTTACACATTGCTTTAAAAATCAATAAATAATAGCAATAATTAAAAGGATGTTCTGTAGTAGGGAGCTAGATGGAAAAAAAATAGGTTATTCCATTAACCTTTTACCTCTGGAGACAGGAATTTCAAATTTGTGTTAGGTCACAAGAGCAAATCAGTTGGTCTGTTGTGAACTTTAGTCCACATCACTAACCACTGCATCACTTCTCACAGTCCCTTCTCATTGACAGCTTTAGTCTGGAAAAATAACAGCTCTTTTGGAGCTTGTAAAGCTGAGAGGCCCTGGTAATGCCAACACCTACACCAGCTATGCCAGAGCAATTTGTGAAAAAGATAAACAACCCAAACCTTCCAGAGTCTGATGTCCACACATGCAGCCTGTATAAAGCTAATCTAATACTGAATTATCAAAATACTAACTCATAAATGTAGGAAGTGGCTTGTGTACGAAGGAAGGGTTGGTTTGCTAAGCCCTGTCCCATGAAGTAGCTCTCAGAGAATACAAAAAGTTTACCAAAAGGAAATTAAGGGAGATTTGATGGGACTGTATCATTGTGTCATTTTAAACTGGAGTGTGCAGTGTTAAACCTGAGCAGGGTAGGCGTAAGTTAGATGTGGGGAGGAATTTTGTACAGTGAGAGTGGTAAAACACTACTAAAACAGGCTGCCCAGGGATGTGTTTGAGTCTTTGCCCCTGGAGACATTCAAGATCAGCCTGGGCAGCCTGATCTAGTTGAAGGTGTCCCTGCTGAGTGCAGGGGGGTTGGACAAGATGACCTCTGAGGGTCCCTTCCAACCAGATGCAGTCTGTGAAGCTGTGTGCATCCAAGCATAGACAATGTGCATTAGTGAAGAGCTGTCTACTCCACTGTGATTACATAAACTGAGAAACAAACCTTTAGATTATTATTACTTAATAATAATTAATTTCCTTAACTTCCACTTGTGCCTTCTTCCATCAGCTATGGATGTAATTCTGTTGTCTATGCTCTGAGGAGGTTTGAACGGTTAAATGTATTGTAACTGGAGTGAATGTTGAACATCCATAATCAGGTAATGTCACAGTAAAATAGCTTTTTTTTTTCCCCCTGAATTACTCTGAGACCAGGAAATAAAATTATTTAAGTGGCATCTCAGTTTTAAGATGGATGCTCATCTTAAAAACAAAAGGTAGCATAAATTTTGGGGAAGATTTTTTTATGCTAGAAAATCTGCACCTAAAGTATCTGTTTCATTAGTTTTACACAAAAATAACTGAAAACATGGATTTGTTTCTATTACTTATATCTTATTTCTATTACTTATGTAATTTGGGGAAAAAAAAACAAAGGACCTGAGTTATATTTTTTGATTTAAAAAACCAAAAAGGAACAACTTTAAAAGCTATAAAGATGCTAAAAATGTTAGATTTTGACCAAGACTTTTCAGCCATACCTACTTTAAACAGTACTTATTGCCAGTTCTCATTTTTTTCTTTACTTTTTGTCCACTAAAATGCCTTTGGTGCCTGCTCTGCGTTGCAAGTGGGACTGTATTGACTGAGTAAAGGTTTTAATGGTGTTTCAGGCAGTTAATCCATTAAAAAAAATCACAGAATGGTCTGAGTTGGAAAGGACCCCCTAAGGTCTAGACCAACTCCCCTGCAGTCAACAGAGGCAGCCTCCACTAGAGCAGCTTGTTCAGAGCCTTGTCCAGCCTGACCTTGAGTATCTTCAGGGATGGGGCCTCAACTTCCTTGGAGAACCTGTTGTAGCGTTGCAGCACGCTCATGGTGCAGAACTTGTCCCTAACATCCAATCTAAATTTCCTCTCCTCCTATCACTGCAGGCCTTTGCAAGCAATCCCTTTGTAGCCTGCTTGTAGCCCCTTTCAGCTGCTAGAAAGCTGCTATTATGTCTCCCTGCCAGCCTTCTCCCTTCTCTTCTCCAGGCTGAGCAACCATATCTCCCTCACCATCTCCTTGTAGCAGGGGTGTTCATTTTCATGGCCCCCCCTCTGGACCCACTCCATCAGGTTGATGTCCTTCCTCTCTTGAGGACTTCAGAGCCAGATACAGTGCTATAGATGAGGTCTTTCCAGAGCAGAGTAATAAATATGTTCATCAGCCTGGACTTTTTCAACTGTGTGTTAGAGCCATTGCACATGGTGCTTCCTGAGCTTGAAAAAGTTGCTTAAAGATTTTTTTTCCTGAGTTCCTGCAATTCTCTGGGGTTTTTTACTGCTTTTATGTAAATTTAGCATCACCATTTTCAACTGAGAAGTCCTCTAAGAAAAACAATAGGTAGAAATCATAGAATCATAGAATCAACCAGGTTGGAAGAGACCTCCAAGCTCACCCAGCCCAACCTAGCACTCAGCCCTAGCCAATCAACCAGANAGCTCCTCTCTACCAGCACCCCCAGGTCCCTCTCTGTCCCCAGAGTGGCTCTCACAGTAGAGATCTGTGAAGGACTCTAGTATTCAAACAACTGCTTTATTCCTTCTATCTGAAGGTTCGACATTCGTTTACCAAATAAAAGGACCAAGCCCAAGCCCAATTATAACTGCCTCATGTATCTAGGGGTCATAACAAGTGGGAGATTCAGTGCTTTTTGTTGACACTTGCAAATGATGCCCCAGAGTGGACTGCGGGTTTTTTGTCTATGCTGTTCCTGTTGCCAGGATCTCACAGGCCATGTCACAGCTGATTCTTGGTACCTGCTGCTGCTGTATTCTTTACTGCAAACTGTTTTGCATATGGACAGGATTATGTTTTGGGTTGAAAGTGAAACATCACTGAAATTTTATCAGTGATTGCAATACCTTCAGTGACTTAATCTCCTCCTCCTATCTGTAGTTATTATTTTGGAAGTATGACAGTGACCTGGGGATCCTTCCAAGGATGCTATACCATGTTTTATGTTGATAACCATCCTAATGATAATCTTAGCAGATACCAACCTTAGCAGACTTAAACTAAGTCAGTAAAACTAGACCTTGTATGTTTCAATTCTCAGCAAAGAAGTGCTGCCTGGCATAAGGATACAAAGCTGTTAATGAAGGGAGTCTGGGTGTGTTGTGGAAGGATTGAGTAAGGGGTGTGGAAGAAGAAGAAAGAACTGCCAGAGGGCTGCAGCAGCTCTGCTATGACGACAGGCTGAGAGAGTTGGGGCTCTGCAGCCTGGAGAAGAGAAGGCTTCCGGGAGACCTTGGAGTGGCTTTCCAGTATCAGAAAGGGGGCTACAGGAAGGCTGGGGAGGGACTATTGACAAGGTCTTGCAATGACAGGACAAGGGGCAATGGGTTTGAACTGGCAGAGGGGAGATTGAAACTGGATGTTAGGAGGAAGTTGTTTGCAGTGAGGGTGGTGAGACACTGGCACAGGTTGCCCAGGGAGGTTATGGAGCACAGAAGCACCCAATGTGATCAAAGATCATGTTGGGTGCTTCTGTGCTCCACAACCTCCCTGGAGGTGTTCAAGGCCAGGTTGGATGAGTCCTTGAGTGACCTGTACTAGTGGGAGGTGTCCCTGCCTATGGCAGGGTGTTGGAACTGGATGATCTTTGATGTCCCTTCCAACCTTACCATTCTATGATTCTATGATCACTGAGATTCAGACACAGAAGTTGATATGAGACAACTTTTAGGAATAGGGAAACTATGGTGACTAGGAAGCTTGCATGTAGGACTTCTAGAAAAAAAGTTGGTTTTGTAAGAAATCTGTCTTAGTTTGCAAAAAATCCAGTTTTCTCATGACCTAGCCCAATACAGTCTCCATGAAACAAGCATCTCTTAGATGGAAAAGACTCCTTCAGGTGTAATTTTTGCAGTGTTCCTTGAGATGGTTGGGTGCTAGATACAGCTGTGATGCCTTTGGAAACTGGCTTCACAGTGAGCTTTACCAGGATATATTTTGTCCACAGCTCTCCTGTTATGTGGCTTGTGATCCACGTTGCTGCAGAGGGGACACATCTGCCACTTTGGTTCAGAGGTCAAATTTCATTCATATGCATGTAAGTCAAGCTTTTGAAGGCCGAGACCAAAGCATTAAGTAGGCATTAGAAACCAACTGAAAGTGTCAGGAGTCAGCTCAAGGTGACAAGAGAACAGACTTGGCAGAGCTTGTCATGTTGATAAGGTAGGCAGCTCCTTCTTCCTGGAGAAATTACAGTGCCACTTCAGTTACAAAACTGAAATTACTGATTGTAACCTAGCCTAGAGATGTATGTAAGAGTCTCCCAGGGGCTGGTCTCAAGGCCTCACACTGCTCAACACAATTGAAGGCATTTTTGGATGCCTGACCTCCAGGTCTTGTAGAGAGTCAATTGTGCCCTGTGGCTTCAGACCCCTCAATGAGGGGGTGGGGAAATGCCTTCAGTAAAGATATATTTTGTAGCTTTTCACAGAACTTTCCTTTCTGAGCAGAGTGGCTTCAAACTCGTGTGGATCCACCTCTGTTTTATGCCACCATGTTTTGGTTCTAGTTTAGTCTTCCTCAGAGACTCAAAATGGCTAACAGAATCAATACAATAATAGGAAGCCTTCCCCTCTCCCCCCCCCCACCCCCCCCCTTTGGAAAGAATGGAATTAGATGTAGAGAAGAAAGGGGTAAAAACACCCCAAGATTAGCTTTGCTCCAATTTTGGAAGTGAAAAGAAAAACTTTAACAACAAATAAAAGGTATTTAAGGTAAGGGAGCTACAAAGAGGTATAGGGAAGGGAAACAAGATACAAATATTTTTGCATCTTGTTTCCCTTCCCTATACCTCTTTGTAACGTGGCACTTGGTGCCATGGTCTAGTCTCGAGGTCTGTGGTAATGGGTTGGACTTGATGATCTTTGAGGTCTCTTCCAACCTTGCTTATACTGTGATACTGTGATACTGTAACTCAGATTGCTGGCAGATGCAAGCAGATTGCTGGCAATGGGTGGAGGCAGGTTCAGGAAGGGGCTGTCCACCATGTGGTGGGGTGGGCAGGAGGTAAAACAGGAACAGCAGGCACAAGGTGGTGCTATCAGGCAGGCAGGCAAAGAGGAAGAAACAGGAAGTTTATAGGGGGCTAGAGAGGAAGTGGGAGCGGGCTAACTGCTACACCTGGAGTCAGGTCCAGACCACCTACCCCAGGAGGGTTAACCCTTTACACACCACCCAAACTTTATGTAAGGCCCTAAGGATGGCAGGAACTTGCTGACGACTCCTCTTGCATGTATTTCATAGAATCATAGAATCATAGAACGGTAAGGTTGAAAGGGACCTCAAGGATCATCTAGTTCCAACCCCCTGCCATAGGCAGGGACACCTCCCACTAGCACAGGTCACTCAAGGCCTCATCCAACCTGGCCTTGAACACCTCCAGGGAGGGAGCAGCCACAACCTCCCTGGGCAACCTGTTCCAGTGTCTCACCACCCTCACTGTAAAGAACTTCCTCCTAACATCCAGTCTAAATCTCCCCTCTGCCAGAATGCCTTCTTCTGCCGTACTCTTCACTCCATACCCATGTATCGTCACAAATGCTGCCCAGCTTGCTTCCTTGCACTCTGTGGCAGACACACAGCTGCTGTGCTCTGCTCCAGCACATTCAGGAGGAGATGTCATGCCCACTAGATGAGGAGAGGGATGGTCTCAGCAAGGCAGTGGTGGTTCAGTGCATGGAACGGTTCAAGCCTACCTGGCTGAGCATGTCACATTTTATGTCACTTGCTTTGCATATTACTTCAGTTAGTATTATTGCTATTCCTGTTGAGGGCTTTTCTTCCTTTATTTGGAGTTGGAGGGGTTGCTGGCTTTTTTGTTTTTGTTTTTGTTTGGTTTGGTTTGGTTTTTTGGTGTTGTGGTTTTTGTTTGTTTGGTTGTTTTTTGGTTGGGGTTTTTTGTGTGTTGGGTTTTTTGTTTGGTTTGGGGTTTTTTTGTTGTTGGGTTTTTTTTGGTTGGTTTTGTTTTGGGGTTTTTTTTTTGTTTTGTTTTGTTTTTTAATCTTTGTGTTGTTTTATGAAACTTTCCTTATCTCAACCCACAGGATTTTCCTTCCCATCTCAGCAGGGGGTGGGCTAGGGGGGACCAACTGTGCAAGGTTCAGCTGCCAGCTGGGCCTAAAGCACAACAGACGGCATGAAAGAATTCACAGAATCACAGAAAGGTAGAGCTTGTGAGGGACCTGTGGAGGTCATTTGTCCAATCCTCCTGTTCATGCAAGGTCACCTAGAACTGTTTGCCAAATGCCACGTCTAGTCAAGTTCTGAACATCTCCAGGGATGGAGACTCCACAATCTCCCTGGGCAACCTGTGCCAGTGCTCAGTCACCCTCACAGCAGACAAGTTAAGAACAATTCCTCCATGCCCCTGTGGAATCAAAATGATATGGCCATGACATCAGCAGGGGTATTGGGAGAAGCTGCTTGGGAAAAAGTGTACTGAGCCACAAGCTGATGACTATGACAAAAAGCTAAGGATATGAAACTTTGACTTTACCTCAGAGTAAAGCTCTGTTGTAGAAATTAATAATATAATATGACTTATGAATATTAATTTCAGTATGAATATTATTTCTTATTAATATTTTAAAAATTGAGGAAATTCCCTGAGATTCTTTTGGATTTTGGGTGGACAGGAAGTAGCTGCACAAAGGGTCTTTATGGACATGGACTCAAACAGTTTAAACAGTCAGAACTTGGAAAATAGGAAGGAGAAAGCAGGAAATTCTAACAATGCTTATGGAGCCTTAGCATTAACTCCAGCAGATGTACTCAGATGTGCTGATCCCTGGGGTAAAACTACAAACTATTCCAGGCAGAGGGCAGGAGAGAAGAGCTGAGCTGCTGCTGAGCTGCTGGTGCAAGCTGCAAACAGGTGCCCACCGCCAGTCCCAGCATAAAGCAGCGGTGAGTGGGTTGCTGCTGATGGTGGCGAGGCAGCGCTGCAGGGCCTGGTTTCTGGATCCTTCCCCCAGCAAACACAGCACTTTGAAAATGCAACTGCCCAATGGGCACTGGCAGCATCCTTCTGGCCAGTGAATTCAAAGCTTTGTGCCTCCTGGGACCATGCAGGCAGGCTGAGGGGCAGCACAAGACACCTGACTTGCTGGTGCTAAGCTCCCAACCCTCAGGGCTTTGCTGGGGCCAAACCCTTCATTGTTTGCTCATCCACTCAACTCCTGGACCCTCAACATTAGGAGGAGAGCAAGGATCAAATGAGTCTGGCAGGATTTATGCCCTACCAGGCCAAGTTCAAACTAGAGCCAAGAGACCCTTATCCTGTCAGAAAGACTCTGAAGCATCTGAGTTTCTGACTCAAACCTGAGCCAAGAGCTTTCCAGAAGCATCTCGATATGTTTCGGCACCTCAGTACTGTTTCCCTACAGGTACGTATCTGTGTGGGGAAACAGTTTCCCAATCCTTTGTGAACACAAGATTGGAAAGCTTGACAAGCAAACAGAATCACAGAAACATTCCAGTTGGAAAAGACCCCCAGGACAATCGAGTCCAAGCGTTACCCCTTTTCACCCTTAAACCATATCCTCACATCACACATCCAAACCACTTTTCAATGCATCCAGGGTTGGGGACTCTACCTCCTCCCTGGGCAGCTCATTCCAATGACTGAACACTCTTGATGAGAAAAAAACGTGTCTTAATGTCCAGTCTAAACCCACCCAGGCACAGCTTGAGGCCATTCCCTCTTGTTCTATCACTGTTTAACACATTCAGCACAGTGGTGGCATGCAGCTAGAAAGCAACTGGAATGGAAATGAGATCCACTCACTCATTTTAGCAGACATTTCCTACAGATCTTAAGCTTGGGATTTTTAAAGTTCTTTCTTTTCCTGTGTCCTCTTTGACTTCTTAGGGTTACAGCATCTCTTCTCTTAACTGTGAGGAGGTCATATCTGCAAAATTTTACTGCCCAAATAAAGACCTGCAAGTAAGAGGCAGTCAAGAAAAGGAATGTTTCAAAAACTGATACCAAACTATTTGTATGTACAACTGTGCTGAGCTCAAGCACACCATTTAAAGTCGTTAGTGGTGTGTTAAAAATAGTTAAATTTCCTTGCAAAAACATCTTAAGAGTACTACTCTGTGTAATCACCCCCCATATGATACATCATCCTGAAGTTTTGAGAACTCTTTGGTGGAGATTTTAACAGCTCCACTTAAGAAATGCTAAGCAGCAAATACTCTTTCCAGAAATACCAGCCACTGTAAACCTGTCAGACTATTACTTAGCTATTAACCTTTCTCGATGAAATTGTAATAGTGCTGTTTGAAAGAATGCTGAATATCAGAAACATTTCACTAATACATAACAGATGGAGACCATCTCCAGAAATATTTGTACTGTAAACCAAAGCGCTTCGCAGTTTTACACTAAGAGGTCAGAGATGGGCAGGAAACAGTTTTCCCATCCCACAAGAATGTTAGTTTTCATATTTTCCTAGCCTGATGAATATACTGAATATTAAACAACCTGGAGTTTCTCATCAGAGAGTAAACAAAGATTCATTTTCCTAAGTTTTTTGTTTGTTTGTTTGTTTGCTTTTAATTCCAAGCACATTGCACACATTTAACTTACCCTCCGCTCACGTTACATATTTGTTATTTAACACATCTTTCTTAGATGCAAACATCCTGGACTGAGAGGGCTTCAGACTCAGTAGTCCACAGGTTTTCTTTCTCATTGCTGCCTTCTTGACTGAAAGCCATTTTTCTGGCAGGTCAACAGACTAAAAGAAAGTGTTACAGCAAAACCCTGACCTAACTGAAATACAGATTCCATATGCCACTTACCTTTTATAACTTTCCATGTGTGAGAGTAACTGACTTCTCCATCCTGTTTACATGGCTGATTTCACTGTTGGACTTGGTCTTGGGTGTAGCCTTTGTTTTGAAATAAATGAAGTTTGGGAAAACTTGGGAGTTGCTGATTTCCAAGCAGCTATCATAGGGACAGGGGGAGACTTTGGCATCTGGCAAACCCTTGTGAAGATGCACTTTGTCGTTTGCTTGGGGTTTGTTTTTTTCCCCCATTTTCTGTGGTTGTTGCTTGGGTTGGGGTTTTTTTCCCCCTCATTTTCTGTGGTAGTTGCTTGGTGGTTAATTTTTTCCCCCATTTTCTGTGGTAGTTGCTTTGGGGTTGTTTTTTTCCCACACTTTTTTGTGGTAGTTGCTTCAGGTGTTTCCCCCCTCCATTTTCTGTGGTAGTTATACCNATATCCTAAGGAGAACTCAGTTTCTTGAGTGTGGGTAATTTTCCAGGCAAGTTTTCATCGTGAATAAGAGTGAAGTGCACAATCTCTCTGAAGCAGCATGGATTGATAATCCCTCCACCCACCCCCCCCCGCCATATACATACATCTTTTTTTTTTTCTCATGCTTGTGAGAAAACAGAGAGACAGAGTAAGTTTTTTATAGTAAATAATGTCTTTGACATTTTTAAGCCTTAGTTTTGACTAATTTATTTTATTATTTTTTTCTCTTGCATTTTGCTAAGTGTTTGAGTTCAGTTTAAGTGAAGATCATAGAATCATAGAACCAATCAGGTTGGAAGAGACCTCCAAGCTCACCCAGCCCAACCTAGCACCCAGCCCTAGCCAGTCAACCAGACCATGGCACTAAGTGCCCCATCCAGGCTTTGCTTCAACACCTCCAGGGACGGTGACTTCACCACCTCCCTGGGCAGCCCATTCCAATGCCAATCACTCTCTCTGTCAAGAATCCCTGAGTCTCCTCTTTTCCAGGCAAGGTCCTTGTGACCATTCTGCATGAAGGGCATCACAGAAGTAACATAAGAATAGTTGAACTAATTGAGTGGATATACTTCACCCTGCTATGTTCCCTTCTTCATTGATATTTAAAAAGGAGGAGGGAAGCAGAGCTTTTTAGAAGCTATTTCGACTGCATATTTTTGGTGTGTGCTCTTTCTACCATTTCTGTACTTACAGATTCAAAATATTCAACTGCTGCAGTCATGCATCATCATCTATTTGCTACTATATGGCTTATTTGTGCACTGGAGAGCAACCAGCACAAAGGCAGAGGGAGTATTCTTAATGCTCTTTCTCAGGACACCTTTGTGGTGAGTCACTATAATCTCTGCACAGGACAGTGCAAAGCTAAATGATGGTGAATCTTCCCATTGGTCCCTAATCTCCAGGGAATGGTGTTTGCTTGTACCTTCAGACTTCAGCTACCCAAGCATGAGAGGCTGAGCAGGGCTCTGCTCTTGGTGCAAGATGGGCAGCAAAGAGAATAAGGAAGTGGGCTCTTGCCACCTAAGCCAAGGGAGATAAGGACTCATTAACATGACTGCGCTGTGTAAGACCTAACCTGAAAGACTGTGCACAGATGAGGTCAACCACATTCATGATATGGGAATTCAAAGCAAAGGTGGGTTCAGAGAAGGGCCACCAGAAGAGAAGCAAGGAATCTATGTTTTGAGAGAGGACATAAAAACTGTAGTCTTTCCTACCTTGGATAGCAGTGTAATGAAAGTATTCAAAATTAATAACGATATAAATTTTGATATCCAGGCAGAGATTGTTAATAACTATGAAAACGGTTTATTAACATTAAATCTCACCACAAAACTTATATACAAGGTTCAAAAACGCACGGTTTGGAAATGAATACATACAGGGAANGGGCCACTTGTGTGGCTTTGTACTGGTCGTCTCCTCCAGCAGGCTGAGCATAACTGCACAAAGAAGTGAGGCACAGTTCAGCCCTCAAACCTTTGCTGAATTAAAGCACAGAAAGTAGGGAAAGTTCCTGGCATTAGCGAACCAGGTCTGTGAGAGCAGAGAATACTTAATACCTATTTTAAAATTGTCTTTTCCTGCCTACTTGAATCAGTCTTGGCCAAAAGCACCACTGCTAGAAATATCAGGCTATTGTCTCACCAGAGCCTGTGGTCAGATGTAAAATTAATTTTCTCTCACCACACTCAGACAAAGTAATTTTGCATGACACATGCATGTATTTTCCCTACCACAAAGGGTGAGGCCAAATGCTTGCCTGATGCTATTTAACTGCCCGAGTTGGGTAGGTTTTGTGTGGTGTCTGTGGAGGTGTGGTCACATACCACTGTCAGTCCCACTCAGTTGGAGCTGCAGATTATAGCAGCTGTAATGCACTTAACTTATTAAGTAGCATGTGCCACTGTGTAGTCACTGATCTGTGGGCCTGCTTGATAAACTTCCTCATCTTTCAATCCTTCTCCTTATTTAGCACAGAACTTGCTGCAAAATGCTAATGTGTGCACAGGAACCCACTCAGGAAGTGCATATTTGGACCAGGAGATGTGTCTGTGCCTGGTCACACTCTGAGTAATGTGAATGGAGTCCTTGGAATGAGGAATGTTGCATAGATACAAAATATTAACACAGTACCAGGATTTGCAAGAGAATAATAATGATGAAAAAAATGAAAGTGAGTGGTATATAGTAAGTCTAACAGTTATTTCCTGACTATCACTTAAAATTGCACTGATTTGAAAGGCTTCTATTTCTCAGTGAGCATTTTATTATTAAAGAAAAAAACAGTGCTGACTGAGAACACTCTGGTTCTAGAAAGAGAATCGTGGACCACCCAGGCATAGTTTTACACATGTCCCAGTGTACTAAGGAATGCCAGAATGGTATCTCCTGGGAAAGAAGAAAATCAGTGTTTGTGCACTAGAGGCTTTAAAAAAAAAAAAAAAAAAAAAAAAAAAAAGAAAAGGAAAAAAAAAAAAGGGGGGGAAATTAAAATNAAGGGTGGAAATTAATATTATTTTATTTAAACTGTGCTTCTCCACTGCCCTTGCCAAAATCCTTCATGGAAAGTGCAGTGTTACAAGTAAAACTGCAGTCAGTAGAAAAAGCCACACTGCCATGAGCACACCCAGATGGCATGTTGCAGTGCAGGCAAATATATAGATCCTACTGACAAAAAAAAAAACCCAACCCCAAACCACAGAGGATAAATGATACAAGAGGCCAAACTTATTCTTCTGTAAGGCTACGTAGCGAGACTCAGCTCTGCAAACTGCCATCCTGCTGCAGGCGTTTGTGAGGTGCCGATGCACAAATGCTACTTACAAGGTATTGTGGTGTAAGGAGGGAAGTGGCACAGCACTTTTCAACTGGCACAGCACTGAGGAAGGGAAGCAGGCAGTGACAGAGGGCTGAGGAGATTTCCTCCTGATGCCTCTGACTTGCAGCAGTAGCTTCACTGGTGCAATTTTCTAAGCGTTAGTGCTGCAGTGATGCTGCCACAGAGTCAGAGAGGGAATTTGTTTTTATTTGGAGCTGATATGGAGATTTTTGGTTAATTTGCACTCAGTTTAGTTTTAGGTTTTTTCATGATGTGTTACCAACTGGCCAATCCTACCTCAAAAAAACTTCTCTTTGAGGTATAAGTATTTCCTGGAAAAATCACACTTTGCTGGTGTAATGCTGAAAAAGTTATGAATAAAATAAAAGCAGAGTTTAAATCAGAAATACTTTGACAGCTTTAGCTACCCTCTTTGGTCACCATCCAGTTCCAAATACTCAGTACAGAGGATACAGCCAGCTCTGCAAGAGCCTACACTGAACACACTCCTTGCTGCAACAGCCTACACCAAGCTCTTATTACTACCCTGTGCAGAGTAAAGGAAAATGGAAAGAATAGAGAAAAGAAAAAAAAGAATAGAAAGTAGAAAAAAGAAAGAAAGAATAGAAGGAAGGAAGGAAGGAAGGAGGGAAAAGAAAGAGAGAGAGAAAGAAAGAAAGAAAAGAAAAGAAAGAGAAAGAAACACATCAGAAATAAAAATAAAAATGCAAAAAGAAAGCAAGAAAAAAGAAAGAAAGAAAAAATTGTATAGCAACAAACTTGCAGAACACAGGGTTCAGTCTCATTAAGGAAGAAAAGGGAACTTTATGAACTATATTTACAGAGAAAGAAGTAGCGAGAGGAAGAAAGGAGAACTGCAGCAGCTCCACTAGGGAAATAAAAGAGACGAGCAGCCTTATACCAACAGAGAGAGGCATAGAATTACTAGAAAAACAACTATAAAGACATCGTAAATCAAACAGCATAGAGTTTAGAACATCAAAACCACAGAAATTTTCATCTATTATTAATTATGATAAAAAATTCTATCTCAGAATATTTTACACAGCAGCTGTTGCCAAGAAAATCTACATCTTCTTGAGCTGAGAAACTTTAAAATCACAAGCAAATCTTCGCGCAGCCAGTAGAGATAGGGTAGATATTAGCACAGTATCTCAATGTCTTCTTTCCATTTTCCAGTCAATTAAAAATACAAATATGAAATATAAAAACTATTTTAATTTTATTTTGATCTTATTTAAATATTTATCTGAGCCCAAATATTCTGGTGTCTATTTTGTGTGTGTGTGTGCGCGTGCACGTGTTACGAAGAGGCAGCCACCTCTTTGAAATGGAGTTATGGCTGTTAATCTATGTGGATTAGTAGTCCTAAAAAGCAATTTACTTGTTGTTCTGGTTTTCCCTTACAATAATTTGATGAGGTTGAGAATCACCTTTGAAGGCAGTGTCAAGTTAGGATACACCAGACTTGCTTGCTCCTGGAGCCTGTTAGTGCCTATGCAAGCAGCTAATCAGCAGTGACAAAGTTTTTACCAAAATCTTCCTATGTGGAGATCTTCATATGTTTTGAGGAGCTGGTTCAGGACTGGGATCTATAAATACCATAGAATCATAGAATGGTTTGAGTTGGAAGAGACCTCCAGAGGTCATCCAATCCAGCCCCCCTGCAGTCAGCAGGGACATCCTCCACTAGAGCAGATCGCTCACAGCCTTGTCCAGCATCCCCTTGCATAGCTCAGTGATGGAACTTCAACTAACTCCCTGGGCAGCCTGTTGCAGTGTTCCACCATCCTCAAGGTGCAGAACTTGCTCCTAACATCCAGTCTAAATCTGCTTTCTCATTTCAAACCATTGTCCCTCATCCTGTCACTGCAGGCCTTTGCAAACAGTCCTTCTGCAGCCTTACTACAGCAGCTACAGCTGCCTTCAGACACTGGAAGGTCACTATTCAGTCTCCCTGAAGCCTTCTCTTCTCCAGGCTGAACAACCTCAGCTCCCTCTCCGTGTCCTCATAGCAGAGGTATTCAAGTCCCCTGATTATTTTTGTGGTCCTCCTCTGGACCTTTTCCATCAGGTCCATGTCTTCCTTGTGTTGAGGGCTCCAGAGCTGGATACAATACACCACGTGAGGTCTTCCCAAAGCAGAATAAGTGGCAGAATCACTTCTCTTGACCTGCTGGCCACAATTGTTTTCATGCAGCACAGACCATTGGTCTTCTGGACTGCACACTGTTGNCAGGATAGAATAGAGAATAGAACTGGATACAGTACAGAATATAGAATAGAGTAGAGAATAGAACTGAATACAGTACAGAATATAGAATAGAGTAGAGAATAGAACTGAATACAGTACAGAATATAGAATAGAGTAGAGAATAGAACTGAATACAGTACAGAATATAGAATAGAATAGAATGGAATGGAATAGAATAGAATAGAATTAGAACAGGATAGAATAGAGAATAGAATTGAATTTAATAGAATATAGAATAGAATAGAANTGTTGCCTACATGTTCCCAGATAGGATTTTGACAGTGATGGGACTGCATTTTGTACTGTTGGAGACTTTGTAATCTCCTGCATCTCTTCACATATTTTGTCATGTGTTGATTTAGACTGCAGAGTCTTTGGGGCAGGAACCATGTCAGTGCTGGCAACACTTACAGAAATATATGGAATGNTATTTCAATTCAAGGGCCCTAGAGCAATCATCTAGTCCAACTGCCTGATCAATTCACGGCTGGCCAAATTAGTGCATGGCTGTTAGGGACACTGTCCAAATGCCTCTTAAAAATGGACATGCTTATGGCACCAACTTTGTTCCTTGTTTCTTATCAAACCAAACTGGAATTAGCTGAAATTAAGATACATAAAAATAGAGCTGAAATGCCCATGTTGCTCTGCCCATATGTTTCAGTGTGGACTAGAAGGATCAGTTTTAATGGCAGGATACGATCTGGTCTCCATATGCATTCAGTGCCTGACCTCTAATCAGTGAATCATGGACAGAATTTAAGTGGCAAATTATGGGTCTTGAAAATTGATCAGTCCTTATAGGTCTACACAAAAGTTAAGGCATACAAAAACATTGCTAAAAATTAGTCTGATAGAGCAGAATGCCTCGTTTGATGGATGGGAGGTGACTTTTCAGGGGAAATATCAATTTCAGCAAACAGCAATAGCCAAGTCAGCTCTGGTGGTTAGTATTTGTCAACAGTGTAACACATTTGCATCAGTCAGGAGAGTCATTGAAGCTGTTCACTTGGAAGAACTGCAATCTCTTGTTCTTGAAGCAGCAGTGAAATGACAACCTATAAAATGCTTGCAAAGAGCTGAAAGGAAACATTTCAGGCACTGCCTAGAAAACGTGTGACTAAGGCTGTGAGAATAATTGTGGGGGTTTTGTTGGTTGTTTTTTCTTTTTTCTTTCTTTTTTCTTCAGCTAGAGTGCCGAACCTAAAAAAGAGGGAGAAAAAAATAAGTTCTAGTCAAACCAAATGGGACTTTGTTTTTTTTTGGTTTTTTCTTGCCAAAATTGAGATCTGAAAACATTTATTTAGTGTAAAATGCAAACATACATTCCATTTCATCCAAAACAAAAATGTTCATTTTGAAGCAGGAGTAGACAAAGTAAAGAAACTGAAGGGCTGGGATTTGCCAGGTTTTCAGAAGCAGCTTTTTCCCTAGTGCTGCTATGGAGGGTGTTATGTGTGGATACTTCACTGCTGTTTGAAAAGCCAGCCCTGGCTCATTGTGGGCAGACACCACAACCTTTCACAGGGGCAAAAGGCTCTTCCTCAGGTGTCCTTATGCTTACAACACAGTAGACAGAAGGTGGTTAAATTTCCTTCCACATCTGATGTGAAGCTCTGCATCCTGCACCCACATCTGTTTTGCTTGGCTACCAGCTCTTCCTGGCACCAGATGTGCTCTATGCTCTGTGCGTGAAGCTCTCCCTTTTCATCTTGGAGACTGTGTGGAGCAGAGTGCAGTCTGTCACCTCCTCCAGGTCATTCTTAAAGATATTAAACAGTTCAGACCCCGTTGGAGTCACCCAGAGAGAGTGTAACCCACCAACCACAACCCTCTGAGCCTGAACAACCAACTGCGGTGGCAGCAGGAATGAAGTGTGCACCGTGCACACGTATCTGGCACAGATCTGGCACAGAACTGGTCACCTCTGAGTAAATGTTAACTTTCATTCCATGAAGTTCAAGAGCATCACCTTGGCTAGTAAGGCAGGTGGTTGAATGTCATGAGGTTGGCCTGGGCACAGCTCTGCAGCCTGTCCAGGTCCCTCTGGATGGATTCCTGCCCTCTAGCAAGTCGACTGTGCCACACAGCTTGGTGCCACCTGCAAACTTGCTGAGGGTGCACTGATTCCTCTGTCCATGGCACTGACAGAGATGTTAAACAGCACTGGTGCCAGCACTGACCCCTGAGGGAGCCACTTGGCACTGGTCTGCAGGTGGACATTGTGCCCTTGATCACCACTCTCTGTGTGCCACCATCCATCCAATTCCTTACCCAGCAGTGCTCCACCCATCCAGTCCATGTTTTTTCCAGTTTGGTGACCAGGATGCCATGTGGGACAGAGTCAAATGCCTTACATACAATGTCTTATATATAATGAAAATCATATCTTGCATCAATTAATTACTCCTCCATAACAATTATCTATCTTTGAAACATTTTTGTTTGTTTGGAGGTTTTTTTGGTAGCAGTTTACAGGTAGCTAAGAAAATAACTGAAAATAACTGGAGCTATTTATAAGAGCATATGGAGATAGGACAAGGGGCAATGGTTTTAAATTAGAGGAGGGTAGAATTACAGTAGACATTAGGAGGAAGTTCTTTACTGTGAGGGTGGTGAGACACTGGAGTGGGTTACTCATGGAAACTGTGGATGCCTCATCCCTAGAAGCATTTAAGACCAGGTTGGGTGAGGCTTTGAGCAATGTAGTCTAGTGGGAGGTGACTTGGAACTAGATGATCTTCAAGGTCCCTTCCAACTCAAGCCATTCCATGATTTTGGGTCATATTAGAATGGTTGTTACTTATTCCCTGTTACTCAATGATCATGGGAACTTGCATGGCCTACAAAACCTGTCTGGAATGCTTATGAAAGCAGCCTCCCTGTACCATTAGCTTGTAGGTGCCTTGGACCACAATGTACCACATTGTTCCCCAAACTCTTGAGAACTAAGCCCTGTTGCATGAAGAGAAGAACAAATGTTGCTTTTGCTCAATTAGCACCTTGTTAAATACACCCCCATTGTAAAGTATCCACCTGCTGTCACCCATTGCCAGCTTTCCATCCCCCACAGGGGGATGTGTCTCAGGCTTTAGGAAACAATGATCAGCTGTGACTCATCTGCTTAAACCTTTTATTCCTTACTTTCCATCACACAGTTAACCACTTGCTATATGTTTTGGTTTGGCATCAATCATGATTGAATGAATAATTATTGATTGACTCATAAAGACTTCACTGGTTTGTGTGGCCTTCTGTAGACATCTGGAATCATAGGATCATAGAATAGTAAGGTTGGAAGGGACATCAAAGATCATCCAGTTCCAACCCCCTGCCATAGGCAGGGACACCTCCCACTAGTACAGGTCACTCAAGACCTCATCCAACCTGGCCTTGAACTCCTCCAGGGAGGTTGTGGAGCACAGAATCACCCAACGTGATCTTTGATCACGTTGGGTGATTCTGTGCTCCACAACCTCCCTGGGCAACCTGTGCCAGTGTCTCAACACCCTCACTGCAAAGAACTTCCTCAGTGTAAAGAATCTTCTCTCTGCTATAGGAAAGACAGGAAAACAGGATTTGCAAGGCTATGTGGATAGTCCTGGTTTCAGGTGTTAGGGAAAATTGGTTTGATAATTGCTTTTTTTGGACAAATAGGGAAAAGATTTGTCACAGCATTGAGCAGCTGCAAGTGGCTATGTTCCCCAGCACAGAACATCTCTGATTTTCAGGAACAAGTGCTGCAGGATTGTCTTTCTCTAGGAGAGGAGAGGGAGCATGAAGGGCTTGTAGGAGAAAAGAGCTGAGGGCTGGGAAGAGGGGAGAGGAGATGGACACCACCAGGAAGCCTTTCAGCAGTTGGGTGAGGAGTGTGGAAATAAAGCTGCTGCTCTCCCTGAGTGCTCCAGCACTCCCCTCAAGCAGGACAAGGCAGGAAATCTTGAATCTTGTCTTTGCATGGTAGCCCTTCTGACTTCCACCTTCACTTTCTTCCCACACTCATCCAGGCTTTGCTCAGTTTTTGACTTATTTTGCACACACACACACACACACTTTTTTTTTTAATGTATGGGGTTTGGGTTTGTGGTTTTTCAGGGGGGGTTGGGTTTGTGGTTTTTCGGGGGTTTTGTTTGTTTGTCTATTTTTTAATTTCCACTGCAGCTGCTGGGCTTGCAGGCCAATTCCCTTGCAAGGACCCTATCTGCTCTGTGCCTAGTGCTAGCCACAAAAACAAGGTAAGGCAGAGGGAAGCAGCCTTGCTGCTAAGCTCACTCTCCAGTTGCAGAGGTCTGATGTCTGAGGTGTTAATCTTCCTGTTCTTTTGATCTGAGTGAGGATAATAGGTTGTTTTTCAATATTGTTTCTGGTTCATTAATATGTATGTTGTCTGCTTTTTTTTTTTTTTTTTTTTTTCCTTCAGAAAACCCTTTGAAGATACCTTTGTAGCCTCTCTTCTGCTGCAGGCCTTACTTTGACTTTTCCGCTCTTCATTGTTTTCCTCTCTGCCTTTCTCCTTCTCATTCCATTCCATCTGCTTTGCTGCTGCAGCCAGGGCTAAAGCACCACCCTGCTCTCTTTCTGAGGATCACTCTGTTGTGACAGCATCTTCTGCAACTCCAGTCTGGCCAAGCAGTGTGGAATAAGTTCTTGTTCTCATTCCATTCCATCTCCTTTGCTGCTGCAGCCAGGGCTAAAGCATCACCCTGCTCTCTCTCAGGATCACTCTGTTGTGACAGTATCTTCTTCTGCAGCTCCACTCTGGCCAGGCAGCATGGAATAAGTTCTTGTTCTCATTCCGTTCCATCTACTTTGCTGCTGCAGCCAGGGCTAAAGCATCACCCTGCTCTCTCTCAGGATCAGTCTGTTATGACAGTATCTTCTTCTTCTGCAGCTCCACTCTGGCCAGGCAGCATGGAATAAGCTCTGGGAATAATGCTGATGTCTCAGGAGGTGTCTCTCTCTTTTTCCCATTCTCTCAGCTCAGAGCAGAACTGAGGACACAGTCAGACAGGCAGGACTGAAGACCCTAAGATCTCAGCTACAATGATATCTGAGAAGGCAGATTCCAGCACGCAGTGGGCTCTTTGCGGTGCACATCAAACCTGCTGCGCCCATGCAGCACCTCTTGTGTGCACAGTGGACTCCAAGCAGCACATAGAGTAGATCCTGGTTCCCCTGTTGGGTGGTGAGGTCCTTCAGAATTGGCTCAGGGTAGTTGATGCCTAAGGCCTCCGGTTTCTGCATGTAGCCCCTGGTAAAGCAGGCTGAAACAAGTGACCATCACTGTTAGGCAGTGGTGCCTTCTGGGCATCCATGTTTCTCCCTAGGGTTACTATTGGAACAGTCATCCCTCATTAATTGAGTTAAAGTCTGATTGGTGATGCTGCTGAGCACACTGAGTAGTTGTCATACTGTACCCTACCAAAGGGCGAGACAATCACGATCTGGTCTTAAAGACTGCTTGTGCTGAAAAGAGCATTAGGTCATTTGATTGCTGTTTTACTTTGGAATACACCCTCCTACTCACCACCCTGTGGGCATCTGCACTCCCTTTTGTTGAGGAAGTTCCTGTTCATATGATTTCATGTGTTTCAGGGCATTTCAGTGGTCTTGCTCATCTTTCCCCCTCCCCGCCTTCTCTTCCTCTGTACCCTCTCCATATTTTTGTGGTTTATCTGGCAAAGCTGTGGGTTACACCCATGTTTCATCTTGTTGTTTTTGTCATTTATTCACCAACTGAGCTCAGAGGAAGGATTTGTTTTTCAGTAAAATCTGGGGACTTTTTGCTTTTTGTCTTTTAATAATTTTATAGTTTTGTTGACTAAAGCACAAGAAAATCGAACGGCCTGTCCATGGTCACAAAGTGAGTCACTGCTGCTGGCAAAACAAGAATCTGCCTAGAGCATTTAGAGCATAGTTTACATCTCATCCTTCCACCCATTAGAGAAACTCCACAGCTCTTCTCTGAATTTGTCACTCATCTAAACAAAAGGTATTTCTTACTTCACTTATCAGGGCCACAAAGATGCTCAGAGGGCTGCAGCAGCTCTGCTATGAGGACAGGCTACGAGAGTTGGGGCTCTGCAGCCTGGAGAAGAGAAGGCTTCCAGGAGACCTTAGAGTAGCCTTCCAGTATCTGAAGGGGGCCTACAGGAAGGCTGGGAATGGACTATTTACAAGGTCTTGTATTGACAGGACAAGGGGCAACGAGTTTGAAGTGGCAGAGGGGAGATTTAGACTGGATGTTAGGAGGAAGTTGTTTGCAGTGAGGGTGGTGAGACACTGGCACAGGTTGCCCAGGGAGGTTGTGGCTGCTCCCTCCCTGGAGGTGTTGAAGGCCAGGTTGGATGAGGCCTTGAGTGACCTGTACTAGTGGGAGGTGTCCCTGCCTATGGCAGAGGGTTGGAACTAGATGATCCTTGAGGTCCCTTCCAACCTACCATTCTATGATTCTATCACTATGGCACCAAATGGATTTCACATGCACATAGCTACTGCTCTGCTCCCTGATCGAAGAAAGTTTGGGACAATAAAGGGAGGTGGTCTGAGAGTCTCAAAGTTTTGCATTTGTCCTGCATTTTCTCAGCTTGTCACAATCTAAGACCAGAATTTCCATGCATGGTTTGGGCCAGTGCTGCTGTCTACTCAGACTCATGGATGAGACTTTGGAGAGCTGAGTCATGAGTAAAGAAGGGAACTTTGTGGTAGTCACCGCTTCAATACTACTCATCAGAGCAGATAAAAAAGCAACTTTGCCTGGAGGGATAGAGAAGAAGTGCTGTAGAAACAGGATCCATAGGTTTATTGTTCTATGAAACAAGGATGACAGAGTGGGAAACATTCCCAGTATCCCCACTACTCCATCACATTACTGGCTAAAAATTCAGTCAGAGACAAAATTAAAACTGTCTGCAGACATAGAAGACTGTTCAGCAAGAAGACTTTTTTTAAATTATTTTTTTAGATGGGCAAGGTTCTTTTCACTGACTTAAAGACAACCTGTACCAGTTCAGAGGCCTCCAGCAATTTTCCAGTGATGCTGTTGCTTTTGGTACAACCTGGCAGTATATTTGTCTTTCTTCATTCTGTGACCCTCAGAGAGTCCACAAACTACAACTCAATAATGCCTGCTTCAGAGGGGTTAGGCCCTAGAGAGAATAGAATCAGAATCATAGAGTCATAGAATCACAGAATCATAGAATCACAGAATCAAGCACGTTGGAAGAGACCTCCAAGCTCACCCAGCCCAACCTAGCACCCAGCCCTAGCCAATCAACCAGACCATGGCACTAAGTGCCCCAGCCAGGCTTTGCTTCAACACCTCCAGGGATGGTGACTCCACCACCTCCCTGGGCAGCCCATTCCAATGCCAATCACTCTCTCTGCCAAGAACTTCCTCCTAACATCCAGCCTAGACCTCCCCTGGCACANTTAGCCTTGTTAAATAACCACACACACACACACACACACACACATCCCCAGTGTTGTTCCTTGCTGCTACCTTCTAAGTCTGCTGAGGATGTCTGCAACAGAGCTGAGTTGAACTCAAAACCTCTGCCTACCATTTCTAAGTTTAAAGCTTAACCCACAACACAAGCCAAAAAACCAACCCCGAGTGGAGAAGAGTACCAATGTACCTCAACTATTTTATAGGCTGAAAAATGCTCAAAGCCTCCTACAGCAGTCAAGTCACATCTCTTGGTGGTGAAGAATTGCAGAGAGGCGAGACAAAGAAATCAGGATATGGCAGGACTTAGAATAGAATTATCATGGGCCAAATAAATGACTAATTTAAGTCTTATTTATAGACTGTGGGTAACATTCAAATTTCACTTCATCTCCTTTAAGCCTTTTACTCACTAACTCTTTGAAAGGAAGACTAATTAAGAAAGAATCCACTTGGCAACTTATTAGTTTTAGAATCTTTCTTCTTTACAGCTTTGGTCATTGCTGTTTCCATAGTCTTCCGGAATTTTTTCTTCAGTTTATTGAAGAGACTTCAGTTGCCTCAAACCTTTTTATTTTAGCTCATTTAAATATATCAGCCAGTTTCAAGACTTGATAAAGATGAATGCAATTAAGCTTAGAGGCCTCATAAATGTTAGGCAAAGAGCTTTTATTTTGACAGGAGGGTAGAGCCAAATTAAAAGGATATCTGGTAACCCTCTGCAAATATGAATGTGGGAATTTCTGGCTGTAATTAATTTTGTATGGGGATTATAATGATTTACATTTACATACAACAAGAAAGGATAAAGGACTGATGCAAGAGTGTTTGTGTGTGTGTGTGTATGTGTACATATACAATATTATAACATGGCAGCATATATTTTACCATTAAGATCAGTACTGAGTTTCCATTGTCTTTATCCACCCCTCCAATGCTAGTAACAAAATCAGTAGGCAAGCTAAAGCCAGTGTGCACTTTACCAGGGGAGCATGAGGTCAGATAGCATGGCAGAGTCTATGTTATCATAAACTATAATACCTCTGTGAAGTTGGCTTTTCAACACCAACCTGAAACCACTTTGCAAGGCAGGTCATGGAAACTGTGATGGTTTGGGAGTTCCCTGCCCCCCCACAATTTGTAAAATCCCCTAGACTAGACTCAGCCACCTAGAAGTTAAGGACTGAAGCTCTATTTACATCTTAGCACAATATACAAGCAGATATATACACAATATACAGGAATATTTACAGAAATATACAAGTTAAAGGTAATACAGAAACAACTCCCCTCCCTGAAATCAGAGACCCCAGGAGGGGCTTCCAACCACTCTTCCACCTTCTCCCCAGCCCTATACCTTACCCCAAGGTTTGCCTTATGTGCAAGGTGAGTTTGGAGGATTGGCCAAGGGGGTTAGAAGGAAAGTGGTTAATGAGGTTACTCAGCAGAGAGGAGAAAAGCAAGAAGCCAGAGTGCCCAAGAGACGACTGACTTATCTATGTTTTGTGTTCTAGCCTTATCCATCTCAGCAAGCCTATGAGTGAAGTAGGCATCACCATTGTTTCCTTTTCACAGCCTATAATATAATTTTCTCCATTAAAATATTCCAATTAGCCTCAAACCAGCACAGAAACCTCCACAGCAGAGCTAGAAACAGGACTTCTCAAGCTGAGACTGGCATCCATACCTGTCAGGGAAGCCACTCTGTCTCAATAAGGCAAGCTTTCCTTCAGCAACAGCAGAGCTCTGGTGCTTGTTTCTGCACTTTCATCCATCTAAGAAGGAGGAAAAAGCAGCAAAAAATACCTAAGTAGGGGGAGCAATCTGCTCCATAGAGAACAGAGGTCTTCATCACCAAGCTGCTTTAACTGGGGTTTGAGGAACTTCATAACTGATGCTTGAGATGCAAAGCTGCTTTCAGCAGAGTCTGATTTTTTTAAGGGGAAAAAAAATGTTTTGAGAACTAAAACAAAACAAAGAAAGTTCCAGACATAATAGGCGTCATGTGCAGACCTCGGTATATTTATTTTTTGTCCTCTGTGTGTGTGTATTTATTTATTTATTTAAGGCAATAACCTCTATAGCAATTTATTTAGGACAAAACAGAATGGCAATTGCCTTTTTCTTGTTGTTGCTATCTGCTTGGGTTTGGTTTTGTTGTTGCTGTGTTGGTCGATTGGTTTTTTTTGTTCTCTTGTTGGTTTTGGTGGATTGGTTGGCTTTAAGAAATAAAGAAGAGTTTTCTCAAGAAGATGATATTTTTCTTTGGACAGCTTCTGCTCAGAATTCAGAATATAAGGTAATAATTAGGAAGACTCTTGCCCCACTGGAACAGGATAATAAGATCAGGAAGTCTCACTGAACTTGGGTGGGAACGTCTGTCCTTTGACAAACTTGAAGAAGATCATAAAGAGATTTGGAATTTGACTTGATGTTTTTCTGCCTCTTAGGTGTTTCAAGTGGCTGATGATTCAGGCTTAGCTAGTTAAGGATAATGGCTTAGAGAAGAAGAAGAAGAAGAAAGGCTGTTTGGAGCCTGAAGAGCATCTTTAGACTAAATTGCCTTTCACTACCTTTTACACAATTTGTTAAGCACACAGTATTATTATTGTTATTATTATGGCAGCAGTAATGGTACTGTGCAGCACCTGGAGAGGAGAGTGCTGAAAGCCAGGAGGTAGGTAGTATTCTCTTTGCTGCTGAGCAGCTCTGTGACCATGGATTAAGTCAGTTCTTTTCCATGCCTCACGTTCTGTAAGCTTGCTTCTCCTGCCATATACAACAACCTTGTACCATTGTCTCTGCAGCAATACCACTAAAATTCCTGCCCCGTCTTTTAGGAGTGTGTGTGCATTTCAGAGCTCTGTTGGAACAGGGGCTGAAGGCGTTGGCCTGCTTTTATGGGCAGGCTTTGAGGTCCTTGACTGCAGGATGCTATTGAGTTGATCTTTTCAGAGAAGCACAACAGCAACAGGGAGTGTTAGGGATTCTTTCTGTTCACCGTTTGCCTGCTCGTTTGCTTTAGCCTTGACTTCACAATTTAGCAACTCAATCAGCAACTGAAACATGAAAACTTAGGGAGGAAGGTTGCTGGACCAGAGTGTGGAGCAGAACTGACCTTGAATAAGACATGCCAGCTCTGCAGAGAGCATACAAATGTGTTACACTGCATAATATGCAGAAAGGTCTTGAGGTCTCTCCTCTCTCTTTAAACATCAAAGATGGGATAATGTGTTTTCATCCTTCAGCATTAAACATTCCGTTAGGGTCTTGGCAAAGGCAGGGAATTGTCTCTGGGATCTACTGCCACGGGAGGTCAGGGAGTCAGACAATATGGCTAGATCTGAAAATGGAGAGGAATAATTTTGTGGCCAGCCAGTAATAAAATGTGTAGCTACACACGCCAAAATAATGATAGGGCCATAACCTGAAGGCGCAGAGAGTCAGGGAGGAATTCCTCTCTATGCCATATGGAAACATTGCACATGCAAGCTGGTGGACTTGAGGGGCAAAGAGGTGGGGTCACCTTGTCTTGAGGTAGCAGATAAAGCAGGCTTGATGGACAAGACCACTTCTAATTTCTGAGAATATCTTCTCAAAGGGGGAAAATGCAAAATAAGTTAAGAGGTCCTGGTAAAGAGCTGCTATGCAGATGTGTGTAGGGACAAAAAGAATTTGTATAATAGCAGAGAGGGGGACCGAAGGATGAGTTCCTTTTGTGGATCTATAACAACTTGGAAACGTTCACTGTTGCCTCTGGATGTTAGTTAGAAATTGGGCAGCAGGACTGAAGTCTCAGCTTTACAACTTGTATGAAGGACTTTGAATGACTTACATCATAACCAAAGGAGAGAAACATGGAAAGAATTCCTTTTCAGCAGAGAACCAGAATGAGATGGCTATGTAGTGAAATAGGAGTGTGGGGCTGGTGCACTGGGCAAGGCAGGCATCAGCAAAAAGCTTGCTGCTTCGTTTTGAGCAGACATACAGCTGCAGGACAAACAAGCAGCTGTGGCTCCATCGGGCATTCTGGCCCTGAGTCTTTTACTGCTCGAGGCAGGGTGGTGGCCACGAGTGGACAGTGTCCATCTCTCGTTCCAAACCACATCACAAGTGAGGTTTTTCTATTGTTTTCCTTCCAGCCCTATTGGCAACATCTCCAGCTGCTTCATCCCCTGACATAACAGTGATCACATCTGCTCCTTGCACCGCAGTCAGTCTTTCCCCTCTCCACTGGGACTCAGCGCTAGATATTTTATCAATGTGATAGTGTTAGCACAGGTTTTGAGACCTTCACTTCTTGGAGGGCTGCCTCCAAGAGCTGTAACATTCTGTAATTGTTCAGCACACCTGTTTCCAAATACCTCAGTGTGAAACTATTTGTTTTTTCCCTGCAAGAAGACTATAGTACAAGTTCTGTTAAGTCTTTGACACCTAGCCAAAAAATACACCATTCATTTAAAGCTGAGCATTAAAGGCTCTATTCACACACATATTAAAAAAAAAAAATTAAAAAAGAAGAAAAAAAAACCCCACCAAAAAAACTATTTCACACCTTCCCAGAAGAATTTTAAATGGAAATGAGAGTGCATTAAAGTATCACCTAGTCCAGCCTTGCAGTAGGTAGCTATAAGATGATAGGTTGAAAATGAATGCACAGAAGATGGAGGTATATAAATATTAGATATATAATATTGCTTCCATATAGCTTTAGAAAAATTTGCACCATGAAATACTGTGGCCTTAAGCCTCTGCTTATACTCAAGGAGTGCAAAGTAGAATAAAGTACCTTTTGGTGACAGCTTTTAGAAGCACCATAATGGCTTACAGTCTGGGGAAGATCACACAGCATTGCCTCCCCATCACAGAGCATGTCCTGCTGTACAGGTTATAGACTAGCATTTCATTTCCACTAAGTGCTGGAGTTGCTATGCACCTAACAGATTCCTCCTCTTATGCACCAGGGTTGCCTCAGAGAAGTCCAATGATAAGTGAAAGTATCCTTATATGCATATATATAGCAAAGCCATTCTCCATGCTATTGGAAAAGTCTTGGCAGTCAGGCCAAGTCCCTGGGGGCTGCAAGAAGGGAAATATGGTGCCCATTTTTAAAAAGAGTAGAAAAGAAGACCCTGAAAATTACCAATCCCTCAGCCTTACCTCTGTGCCCAAGAAAATCATGGACCAGATCCTGCTAGAAGCTCTGATAAGACATGTGGAGGACAGGGAAGTGATTTGAGGCAGCCAGCATGGTTTCATCAAGGGCAAGTCCTGTCTGACCAACTCGGTGGCTTTCCACAATGGAGTGACTGCATCACTGGACAAGAGGAGACCAATCCAGCTGCCTGGATGCCTGTAAGGCCTTTGACACAGTCCCCCACAACATCCTTCTCTCTAAGCTGGAGAGATGTGGATTCGATGGGTGGGCTGTCCAATGGATAAGGAATTGATTGGATGATTGGATCCAAAGGAATCTCTGAGGAACAGGACCTGGGGGTCTGGATTGATGAAAAGCTCAACATGAGCCTGCAGTGTGAGTGCAGCCCAGACAGCAACTGTGTGCTGGGCTGCAGCAAGAGCAGTGTGGGCAGCAGGGCAAGGGAGGGGATTCTACCCCTTTGCTCTGCTCTCCTCAGACCCCACCTGGAGTTCTGTGTGCAGTTGTGGAGCCCCCAGCACAGGAAGGACATGGAAGTGTTGGAGCCAGTGCAGAGGAGGCCACGAAGATGCTCAGAGGGCTGCAGCAGGTGAACTTCATGAGGTTCAGTAAGGTGAAGTGCAAGGTCCTGCACCTAGGCTGGGGCAATCCCTAACCAATACAAGCTGAGTATGACAAGATTGAGAGCAGCCCTGCAGAAAAGGACTTGGAGGTACCAGTGGATGAGAAGATAGGCATGAGCAATGTGCACTTGCAGACCAGAGGGCAAACCATCTCCTGGGCTTCATCAGAAGAAATGTGTCTGTCAGGCAGAGGGAGCTGATTCTGCCACTCTACTTGTTCTTGTGGGACCTCACCTGGTGTATTGTGTCCAGCTCTGGTGTCTTAACACAGGAAAGACATGGACCTGCTGGAATGGGTCCAGAGGAGGACCACAAAGATGATCAGAGGGCTGGAGCAGCTCTCCCATGAAGACAGGCTAGGAAAGTTGGGGTTGTTCAGCCTGGGGAAGAGGAGGCTCTTGGTAGAACTTATAGCAGCCTGCCAGGACCTGAAAGGGGCCTACGGGAAAGCTGGAGAAGGACTTTTTACAAGGGGTTGTTGGTTGTGATAGGACAATGGGCAGTGGTTTTAAACTAGAGCCAGGTGGATTAGACATAAGGAGGAAGGGAGGGAGGTGAGACACTGGAACTGGTAGCCCATAGAGGTTGCAGACTCCTCACCCCTGGAAGACCAGGCTGGAGGAGGCTTTCAGCAATGTGGTCTAGAGGGAGTTGTCCCTGCCCATGGCAGGGATTTGGAACTAGGTGATCTTTAAGGTTCTTTCCTACCGAAGCCACTCTATGATTCCATGATATTGGGAAGTTTTTAGATCCTTTAATGCAAGAGATTTCACTTGCTGCTATTAGTAGCAGCACTACTCATGTTTTCCAGGCTATTCAATATTCAATCATTTTGTTCCATTTTATCACCTCCCAGTGTAACAGAAGAAAAATTCTTTCTGAGATGATTACAATCACATTTTCCTCCATGTCAGGCACGCTGATGGCCCAAGGGTGCCAAAGGGGTTAAATAGCTACCTGTCTTTGCTAACTGGCTACCATCATGGCTTAAGTGTAGTCATTAATGCAGCAGAAGTTAAGCAGGTTGCATTTGAAATGTGCTTGTTAAACACAGGCATTTCTTCTGGCTGGGAGGATGACTATGTTCGTCTTATGCATATTTATATGTGCCCTGAAGCTCCTCCTCTTCCACGGGGGACATGTCTTGTAAGCCATCCTGGTTCCTTCACCCCAGGGGAAGTAGTTTTTCCTCTCTGCTCAGTAAACCTATTGATATTTCAGTCACTTCTTAAAGACATCAAAGGTAAAATGAACGAGGAGCTGCAGATCTTCTGTCTTCTTAAAGCATAGCCACTCTACTGTTTGGTGCATAAAGAGCACAGTGTATCTAGCCTCACTCGAAATGACCTTCCTTTTCACTTCAGAACAGCAAACTAAAAAGGAAAAAACAGAAAGAAAGGTAAAAAAAAAAAAGGCAAAAGTTGTGTGGAAGAGTATTGAGCATACATCTTTTGTAGGCCATGTTGAGTTTTGAGAATAAAGCAACTTCCTAACTGATTGGAAGCCCAGGGCTTAAGACACAGATGTCCCAAGCTGACAACTCCCTGCTGCTTTCTCTACATGCAAAGAGAATCAGCTCAGGTTATGATCCAGAAATGCATTCGAATAGCTCAGCCTGATTTGAGAACTTTCTTGTACACATTTTTAGAATGATCCTAATAAATGCGTGCCTGGCAGACAAATTTCAGTCTCAGGTGTTAGTAAAGTTTAGTACACCCCCCAAAGATTGTAGCATAACCTCTCGAGGTCATGCCTGCACCCCCAAACTTCAGCTCGTGTTTCCTGTGCCTTGAAAGCAGCGCAGTTGGTTTTCCTTGCGAAGAAAGCCACATGGAACTTGTACCGAGTTGCTCACGATGTGGGGCTGAGCTTTCAGAGCCATTAGAAGGTATTTTGCATTTCTCTGGGTGAGGTTTTAGCTCAGATGATCGGTGCTTTAAAAATATCTTCATTGATAACAGGGTCATCTCTTTTATAAGAAATTAGAGAGATGCAGACTTGCATAACATATTGCGCCTGAAGTTATTTTATGATACAAGAAGCTGGGGGAAGGGCATATTTAAGATATCATACCATTATTTTCTTGGCTAACCAGGAAGGAGTCAACCTCATGGAAAATGTAAAAAGGAACCAAATTCAGAAGACTCAGGGCAAAGTTTCCAAGGGAGCCTAGCAGTGCTAACTGCTGCTTCAAGTGGGTGCCTTGCATGAGGCCATGGGATGCGGTTTGTTTTTCAGAACTAATATTCCTCTTTTCATTTTGTACCCAGGAGAGACTCAGACACTAATAGAAAGTGTGTTCTCATTAGACTCAGTGCACATATCCACTCTGCTCTGCCATATTTCCTAGCCCATTCCTAAATTATTGTGAGGTTAGAAAATGCAAATTCATTCCAAGCGAAATGCAGGTTGAATACAAACTAATCCCAAACAGCATTCATTTCGCAGCAATATTTTTCAGGAAGAGTCCTTCCCAAACAAATCTCCAGTAGAATGGAAGCCATTTAGCAGTGATTAAAGCCAGGCTGCATTCTGTGCAGGGGTCCTATGGCTGCTTCTTCCAAGTCGGTGTGAAAGTAAGAAGGAAGCAGGAATCTCTTAGATGTATCTTAGCTTCACACCTCAAATGCTGCTGGAGATATTTCCTGATCCTGTCATGTACACCTCACTTTTCTAAATAAATGTGAAAACAAGGAACCAACTGGAAAGAATTCAGCCTTCTTAACAAGGAAACAAAATTTTGGAATATTTACTTTAAAAATAAAAAAGAAAAGGGAAAAAAAAAAAGACTCTTGAAAAGTTTTGGCTTGAAGGTGATGAAAGCTGAAGTCATTTGTTTAGCCCCAGAACAGGTATGGTACTGCTCCAAGAACGTACCTCACTCCTGAGCTGGAAGGACCACCTGTAGGGATAAAAGGGCACTTCAGGACCCAGGTCCTTTCAGCCCTTGGCTTCCCCACTGAGAGTTCCTATATGGGTGCCAGTGAATGCCAGTCAAGCTGGCAGTTTTCATGATGTGGACAGGCATCCAGCAGGGGCTTGACTGAGTTAATATTGTTTTAATAAAATTTTTCTGGTATATAAAACTGTATTAAAAACTCATAGTCCTATGGAATCAGCACTCTGAGTCTTGATGCGTCTGTGGAGAAATGAATGTTAACACAGTAGGAAAAAAGCTGCAGCCTGCTGAAAATCTACCCAGCTTGGGATCAACGTTTTTGCTCTGTATCTTTACCAGATAAAACTCACATAAATGCAATCTGCTTTTATGCTGAAGCACAGAATTTTTATGTGAGAAAGGTCATTAAGTCATCCTATCATTAGCAAATAACAATACTTTGTGATGCAGCAGAAGACAGAAAAAGAGTTGAAACCATAGAACAAATGGGAAGAAGGGGAAAAAAAAAATCTTCTCAAATCCTAAACCAATCAGCATGTGCCTGACAGCACAGGTTTTGCTTGACTTCTGTTGAACCCAAAAGTTGGTTATCAGAAAATTCTCTTCCCCTCATAATGCACAGCTCAAAACTATTCCAGCATTCTGGTCAGTTAGAGTAGCTGCCAGTTGCCATGAAGAGCAACACTCAGCATTTTCCAGTTCCAGCTAATTTAATAAACAGTCATTCCTGCATCCCAGTGTGATGTGTGCATTGCTAAATTCAGCAGGGAAACTGAGGCATGTCTGATGTTATTCCACAGGGGAAAAAAAAAAAAATCATGGAGTAGAGTCAGAACTTAATTGTAGTCTCTCTCCCCTAATTCCCTCTGCAAAGCAATGATTAAAGCAACACAACAAGACTGGAGCGTTTCATTGCGATGACACTGAATTGATTTAAATTCCATTGTTCCAACTGGATGCTTCAATCAGACCACCAAATTTAGCCCTGCTGTGAGCTTGTGCAACTCCCACATAAGTCACTGAGAGTTATGGCTGGGTTATACCAGGCCTAGACTTGGCACCGAGCAAACATCCCTCATGATAATGAAGCGAACTGATTTCAAGCGAATGCTAAAAATTCCTGGCAAAGCAACGTTTCTCTTTTCCTGCCAAGCGTCATCAACATTATTTTTTTGGGTGGATGCAGACCTCTCAGAGCAGAGTTTTCCATTACATGTTCCTAATTGTTAAAAATTGTGCCTGCTCTAATACTTGAGAACTAGTCTGTTTGGTTGTACTCGTTACCATAACACCAGGGTGAAATACTGCTTTTCTCTCAGCTGGTTAAACCACAGAATACAGTAGCAGCAGTCTTAGCAATGTCAAGGCATTAGACGGAGGCAAAGCAATCCACAGTCAACAGAATGAATGGAACAATTCACACTGTTGTACATAGATATAGAGGTTAAACCCAAACACATGAAAAAGTGATGCTGGAAGCACTTGGGAACAGCTGGGCCAGATGAATAACTCAATTGGATGCCATGAGGAACAAATTAAACAACTGACTGGAGACCAGGCTGCTCCTGTGACAGACACTTTAATCAGGAAGTCAAAAGCTGATTGACAAGATGAAAAGCTGGATGACATGAAAAATGGAAACAGAAGGAACAACACAAGAAAAGGGCACCCTGGGTCAGCATGCTGACAAAAATAATCAAGTACGACAGGCCATAATCCAATCTTTGAATGTTTGGCATGGTGCTAGTTATGAAAGTCTGCAGCCAAGAGGAAAGAAAACTATTATTAAGTGAAGGAAATTATCTGCCTTTCTAGAACTCACTCATCAGGCATTTTTTTTTTCCCTATCCACAATGCATTATAGACCTATACTAGAAAGAGCTTATATTGAATAATATGAAATAAAATTAAAAGAAGTCATTTACGTAGAAATAAAATGCTTTTGCAGCAGTATGAAAGTCATTGCTTGTTCAAAAAGCTACAGCTAAACGGGTGTTGACACTGAGTAGGTGTGAAAAGTGAAGGCTATCACACTGGATGGTTTGGGGGGGTGTTTTTTTCCTGCAGCTGAATGCCAAGATATTGCTTTCAAGTTTTCTATAGGAACCTGTTCTGACTAAAGTTTTATGCTGGCTGTGCCTGGCACTGTAAGTGCAAAGTAGAGGGAAACTGGAGGTGTCCCAATGGTACACACTTCAGGTGCTCTGCATGTGCTGCTTGGTTACATGCCCTCCAAAACTAAGGGGCTGCAGTGTGGTGCACTTAGTGCCATGGTCTGGTTGATTGGCTAGGGCTGGGTGATAGGTTGGGCTGGAGGAGCTTGGAGGTCTCTTCCAACCTGGTTGATTAAATGATAACTGGTAGAATTTAGGTAGAAATTAGCCTTAGAATTTAGGTAGCATTTAGGCAGAATTTAGCCTTCCACTGACTCAAGACTCAGTGTCCTAAATTGGTAAGGTCTTGCAGTGACAGGACAAGGGGCAATGGGTTTGAACTGGCAGAGGGGAGATTGAAACTGGATGTTAGGAGAAAGTTCTTTCCAGTGAGGGTGGCGAGACACTGGCACAGGTTGCCCAGGGAGGTTGTGGAGCACAGAAGCACAGAATGTGACCTTTGATCACATTCTCTGCTTCTGTGCTCCACAGCCTCCCTGGAGGTCTTCAAGGCCAGGTTGGATGAGTCCTTGAGTGACCTGTACTAGTGGGAGGTGTCCCTGCCTATGGCAGGAGGCTGGAACTGGATGATCTTTGAAATCCCTTCCAACTTTACCATTCTATGATTCTATGATTCTATGATAATCTGATACCTGAAATTGTAGCTTCTTTCTACAGAAGTGATGGAGAGAGTGTGTAAAAAAAAATTCAAGATGCTGGTACTTCTGGAAATCAGGATATTGAGAAGCTTTGTTTTGCATCCCCCCTACCCCTCGCTCCCAGCTGTGTTAATTGCTCCAGGTAGTATATGAAACCCTCTACTGCAAACAGGGTAAATCCTAATGATTTTGCAAAGGCATGAGAAGAGGTTTTGGTGACAACTCCAGCAGGCTTGCTTTCAAAAGCAGGACAGAGAGAGCTTCCATGAGGGAATATTTGATCTTCAACTCTAATGTTGAAAATGGGCAGCCAGCTGTAGGTAGGATTAGGCAGCCCTGGCAAACAGAGTTTCTGTACATCAGTTACTCAGGTGCAGCACTGTACATGAAAGCTTGTGTACTACTGGCAAACAAGAAGAGCATTAACCACAACAGGGGATGCCTTGCTGGGATCTTTTTGGTTGTTGTTTCAGCCTCTTGCCTTTTATACAAAAGGGAGCAATATGTTGTCTCCTAATTGAGCAAACGACGTAGCTCTTTGTTATTGAAGTAAACCTTCCTGTTTTAAAAAGCAATATTAAACCAGCACTCTGAATGTCAGGCTGAAGATGGAACACTTTCTGCTAGAAAGAAAAAAAAAAACAAAAAAACTAAACCACCACCACCAAAAAATTGGTAAAAAGGAGGAAAAACCTGAATTAGATATTCATTTATGTGTAGGTTTTTTCCTCCTATGTGTTCCCCCTTTTGCTGCCTGTGTGCTTGGGACTTCTACAACACATTTGTGACTTTCTGTGTCTCTGCCTTTTCCTTTACTTCCTGTTCCTGGTCTTCTGCTTCAGTGGTGGCATAGACTCAGGACCTGATTTCCTCAGATCCCTGTTTGTATTCCTAAACAATAGCGACAAATGTCCAAACCGCAAATCCTCTACTCATATTGAGCCCTGACCAGGTTGATGTTTATGACAAACAATGGCATAAAATTTCCTGAGTATCTCAAAGCTGCTACAGAAGGAGAAAAGTTGGTGTTTCAGAGGATGTACTGAGTTAAATATCTCCATTTTCTTCAGCTTTGCCTGCTCTTGCCCTGCCATCTCCCTTTGCGATATCTTTCTCTAAGGCTTTTTCTTCTTACTTCCCCTGGAATGTTTGGCAGAGTCAGAACATGCTGTGGTCTCCTCTAGGAACTTCTCATTTGTTCTTTTCTGTTTCACTGCTCTCCTACTTGAAGATAAAGGTCACTCTGACAGGAAGCAAGGTACATGCTTGTTGCTGATGTTGGCAGAATTTACAATAAATGAGCTTTGTTCTTGATTGAAATTCTGCGTGACAGCTGTTACTGCATTGGAGTCCTACTCTATCTGAGAGAAGCTGTTTTTCCTTTCTGCATGATGAAATTAAAGACTCTTCATGTGTACAAGGAGTGAATAAGTTGTTAGTCCCTACAAGCAGCTCTGAGGAAGCATGGCCAGAGCTTAGGAGAAGGGATTGCACCACATCTCACTGCATCTACCTTAGAGACAAGCAACCTGAAGGGAAGCTGAAGGAAGGCTCTTGAGAGCAGTGTTTATGAGCCTGTAATACATCCTCGTGCAATAGACACAGCAAATCTTTGTAAGAAATTTTCATGAAATCACTTTGGCCAAAGCTGTGATGAGTTTGTGCTGCAATAAAGAAAAGAATGCATTGGCTGGAGAAGGGGCAGAACGTCAAACCCACCTTGTGTGTGCTTTTAAGGTTATGAGCCCTGCAGCCTGAATCAGCATGGAATTTGCATTTTGAAAGACCGAAGTGAATGGTATGTGTGCATATATGTGTGCCTGAGAGGCAGGGAGGGAAGGGATTTTTAAAGGTTTTTCTCAGGATTCATCCAGGGTTCATTCACAAGGCAGAAAGGCTCCTGACCTGGTGTTAGATCACACAGCTATTTTTTTTCCCAGTCAAATAGAGCTTTTTTAGATGGATGCTATGTTCCCTGGGGTTTAGCTTATTAATAGTTTGGGTGTTTGTTTTTTTTCTTAGATGAATGTGAATAGGTTGTTAATCTGATATTTTGAAGTGATTTCCAAAAGAGAAGAGAGTTCTTGTTAAATTTTGGGTTATAGCACATTTGCTAAGACCTGTGTTTCACATGCATCTACACACAAGCTGTATGAAGTGATGTGCATCCGAGGACAGCCCAGGCTCACTCCAGAAATCAAATCCTTGCAGTCTGCACTGAGTGCAGGATCAGGACCTATGAAGTGCCCTGGAATCAAGAGGCAAACCAATGCTGAAAGGACCCAGAATCAGTGCCTGGCTCAGATTAGCACCAAGCCTGCAGCCAGCTGTGCTGCCAGCATGCCACCAGTGTTCACACAATGAGCAGGTGAAAATGCGACGGTCAGGCAAGAGATGAGGTGTCAGTGCAGCACAGCTCTGCACATCCTCCCTTTGATTTACAGGTGCTAGGGGCAGCATCACCAAGTCTAAACATTTAGATGTGTAGTGAAAAATGCTCCAGAGATCAACATTTGCTAAAGTGAAGGAAGAGCATTGTCCTTTAAACACAGAGAGGGTTTGCTATTTTAAGGTCTTTTTTACATTTAAAAAATAAGCAAGGTAGAGCAGTCTGAGTTAAGCAATGGATGGAGATCTTTTTGCAGTGCAGTTGTTCATGGTGCAGTTTTCTGTAATCATTTTTAATTACAAAAGACATTTCTGCATCTATCTGCCTGCCTATCTATGGTCTTTATTGGCAGTGTTTGCATTAATCATAAAGGATGTAAGAAGGCACATGTTTTACCCCCTAACAAAACACAGACACCTCTTTGTTAGATTGCATTCATAGCAGAGTTGATTCATAGCTCTCACACAGCTTCATTAGAAGTGAAATCATAGAATTTTGGGGGCTGGAAGGGACCTCAAAAGATCATCTAGTCCAACCCCCCTGCCAGAGCAGGACCATCTTTTTTTTTTTTCTTTTTTTTTTTTTACAGTCCAGGTTTTTTTTTTTCTGTTTTTTTTTAATCCCCCTTCTCCCCCCTCTCCCTCTTTTCCTCTCCCTCTCCTATTTCCCCCCCCCCCTTCCTCCTTTTCTTTCCATCTCCATCCTCTCCATATCATTCCTTTCTGCACTACCTTCCTTTTGCCACCCCACCCCACAGTTGCCCTCTTTATTTCCCCAGTCCAGAGCACCTGGGCTCTGTTGGAGTCTCCTCCCACCCCAGGTGTGACCACTTTGCCCTCTCTGCCCACTCCCCTTTTTAATAGGCCCCAGGAAAGGCAGAAGCTCCAAGGTTGCCCAACTGGGCAGAGGGATCCTCCTCCTGGCATCACCGGTGAGTCCCCATGGTGCACACTGGGTGAATGGGAGTGGGTTCTAAAGGCTGGGGGGCCTGGTGGCCCCCCAGTTAAGCAGCAATAGGTTTGATGATCGCTCTGACATCACCCATGGGTGCTGGCTGGGTCTTTTTACTTGGGCTGAGCTCCTCTATGTTTAGCTATTTCTTTCTGCTCACTTCTGCTGAGCTTCAGTACTTGGCTGAACTGGAAGCTCACGGGGGAGGAATGTTGTGTTGTCATGGAATTGTATTTGGGTTGGAAAAGCCCTCTCAGATCATCAAGCCCAACCTTCAACCCAACACCACCATGGCCATTAAACCATTTCCCCAAGTGGAGTGGCCACACATTGCTTGAACACCTCCAGCACCTCCCTGGGCAGCCTGTTCCAGTTGTGTGCTATCAAGGACTAGCAGAAGTAGCCACTGCCCTAACTGCACGTTGTTCAAGATTGCATTTTTACAGTTTAATAAAGGAAGGTACACTGCTTTTTTGAAGTGACCTGGTGGACAGGTACACAAAAGGTTGAAGTTTTCAGAGAGTGACCAATATTCAGTCCCTGCTTTTTGGTTTTGTTTCTCTAATCTAGATGCTCTAGCAGGAGCATCCTCTACTGCTTTCCTTCTGAGAATGTGCATCTACAGTCTGGCCAGCACACCGCCTGGCCCAGGTGCTTACTGTGGTACCATCATAATCACTCACATGTTCAATGTCCTAGAACCTCCCTTAAGCAACCTTCTGGCATGGGCTCCTTTAGCCAAAATAAAGTAGGTGCAGGAAACAGAACCCACAGATTCTACAGAAGTCATATGCAGCACTTATTCTGGTTTTGGTAATTCAAGAAATACAACTACACTTACTCTTTACCACCTCTGGTCCTGCAACACAACAGAGTGTTCTTTAAGCTGAAGCTGGCACTGCTGAGGTGCCTTCATTTTCTATGGCAGTGCATTAAAATTGCTGATAGAAGGACCTTGCCTTTAATTTTGCATACTTGACTTGAAGGTTTGTTTTTGGTCTTGTCAACTTTTATGTCCATCTTGTATGTCCTTTTTCCTGCAAGGCTTTTATTTTAAAGCCACACTCACTGCTTGGTATCTTTGTTCTGCTCTTAGTAACCACCACAAATACATAATGACTAGTCCAATGTTTAAAGGGCTCTTCCTGATGACATTCAGGTTTTTCTGACTTTCCCATGTATGTATCTCCATTCTAGGTCGAAGGCTGTATAGTTTACAGACTGACACCCTCATAATATCAAACATGATTCATAAGCTGCATGATTACAGATACCCCTCCTTAAAACATTGCAACCACTATGAAATAATTTTGAAACTCCTAGCAACGTTATCACTTCATTTTTCCTCTGAACTCACCCATCTGCTTATTAGCTAGACACAGATCTGCCTAACTTGAGAAATCAAAGAAAAGAAGGAAAGTATGGTCCAGAATTTAGGACTCTGCTTGGCTTAGCAGACAGCCTTTAGCAGGTAGCTTTGGGATGGATGCAGAAAGGAGCTGATGCAGCATAGCATCCAATGCTTATTCAATGTGATGACAGCTACAGTCCTGCATTAGGCTCCTAGCTCGCCCATGTGGTACTGCCCATGCACTATGGGAGAAGAGTCAGGTGTTTGAGGATGGCCACGATAAATATCAGCTCACAGATGCTGCTGAGAAGGAGATGTGGGTGAAAACATCATCCCTCCTCCACCCAGAGGTACTCAACCCACACCAGGTTACAGCAGACCACAGGACCTACCAAAAATGTTTTGCTTGGGTTGACATAATTAAATGTTCATTGGCCAGAGGAAGCAAGAGTGAGAGAATAAGTATGACCTCATAGTCTAGTAATTATGGCACCCCCTGCAGAGCAGGCTTGAGGAAGAAATCTGGGTCCCAGCCTCCAATTTAATGGCTGTTTTGCATTTTCTTCATGTACATTTGTGTGTATGTAATATACAATGATATAATATGGTATAATCTAATGACATAACATTAAACAGCCATTAGAGCAGGGACAAAGTTTAGGTCTCCTTCCTTGGGGAATGCTCTAAGCACAAGGCAATGGAGTCATGCTTATTCTCTTATTCAAACTCTCTCTGGCCCAATGAGTGCTTCATTAGTCTGAGCACACTGGAACCACTTCAAAAGAGGCTTGCAGCAGCCCTGCTTGTGTGTGCAATATGGTCCCACGGATAGAGAATTCACAGTGGGAGATAGGGATTCAAATCTTCCCAAACAAAGTGTAGAATTAAATCTGAACCTCCTAAAGGTTTGGTGGGTAACCCAAACTGCTCCGTCATGGGCTGCTTGGGGAAGGGTGAGACTGAATTTTCTTCTGGGTCTTTCTTGGGGGTTGTATGGGAAGGCTTAATCCAAGAGGAGTGCTCTAAAATGCTAAGTTCAAATCTTGGTGGGCAGGACAAGGAGGTGTCCTGCAGCCCTCAGCCCCCTAAGGGGCCTGGTTAGTTGCTGCTGTGAAAACCTGAAGTCCTGGGCAGCCTTTCAAGCAGCCTGCAGCTCTGCTGGGCAAAATGCAGGTGCTCTGTGCACTTCCAAACTGTGTAAGGACTAGTAGCCAGCAAGAGATTTTGTGAACAGAGACTTCATCACTCACAGAGCTAATGAGGCAAGATTTCAGCAGCTAAATCCTTTTGGAAATCTACCATTATGCCATGGACAGAGAATTTACCAATTACTATGTGCTTTTACAAACTGCATCACTCATCTGCTTACTTTTGCCCTCTAGTAGTGTTACTAACCTCATTCACTTCTATGAGCACTTCTTAACCTGGAACAGGCAAAACTCAGCTTATAGAGCTGGGAGAAGTGGTTTCAGATAGTGCAACTGATCTTAAATGCCACAGGAGGTGTGAGCAACTAGTCAGCCAGTAGTAACTTAGGGGTTGGGTGTGTTGGAGGATGCCTGAGATATGGCTTCAAAACACATCTGAAGCAGGGAGCAACTGTCTAGAGCCTTACCACAGCTTCGAGCTCCTGTTCTGTTTGCAGAACAGGATAACAGAGATTTCTGAACTCTTTTCAGAGGTGCTACAATAAATACATTGATCAGTAAGACAAGATTTCAGCACCTAAATTGCCACTGCAGTTCAAAGATTTAGTCTAGGAATCCCTTCTGACATGCTGAAAATAATTCAGTACATTGCTTCTACCACAGTGCCTGCTTATTGCCAGCTGAGCTGCAGTCAAGTATTTAGTGAGACCAGAAACAAAGGAGTTGCTTGTGTCTGATGGACTCCCCAAACCACCACACTACTGAGGTTTTCACTCATTGTGAAGTACTACCAATGAATGTGGAGAAGTTGCCTGGCAAAGCTGTTCTGGAAACAGGCTATGCTGAAACTAGCCTGACCTTCTCCCAGGATAGTGACTCTACCTGAGAGCTAAATAGAGCAGAAGAGATGTGCAGCCCCAACAACCCTGTAAAACAAAGGTCCTGAATGAAAAAAAAAAAAAACAATCAAATCATAGAATCAAGCAGGTTGGAAGAGAGCTCCAAGCTCGCCCAGCCCAACCTAGCACCCAGCCCTAGCCAATCAACCAGACCATGGCACTAAGTGCCCCAGCCAGGCTTTGCTTCAACACCTCCAGGGATGGCAACTCCACCACCTCCCTGGGCAGCCCATTCCAATGCCAATCACTCTCTCTGGCAACAACTTCCTCCTAACATCCAACCTAGACCTCCCCTGGCATAACTTCAGACTGCGTCCCCTTGTTCTGTTGCTGGTTGCCTGGCAGAAGAGCCCAACCCCAGCTGGCTCCAACCTCCCTTAAGGTAGTTGTAGACAGCAATGAGGTCACTCCTGAGCCGCCTCTTCTTCAGGCTGCACACCTCCAGCTCCCTCAGCTTCTCCTCACAAGGCTGTGCTCCAGGCCCCTCACCACTATATCCTCTCTCTCTGAATTTGAACAGAAACCTCATCTCATGAAGAATCAATAAGCACATGGCCATTGATTTTACTGAAGAATCTGGTGGCTTGCCTATATTATCAATCAGCATCAACAACAGTTCTGGCTGATACAGGGTGGTTACAGGAAATGTTAGTAACTGTAAAACAGCTTTGTATTATTTGAAGCCTTTGCTAAAAGTGACAATTTTTTCGTCTTTATCTTAACTGGGACTGGCTGCAGGAGGGTGAGATAAGAGATAAGAACTGTTTGAAAGCTGATATGGCTGCTAGCAGATGAGCTGCCTGCATAAGTTGCCTGTACTGCTGTTGTTGCAACTTCTCTCTACCAAGGACTGCCTCACTCTTGTTCTGCTCGCAATAGCTCATGAGGGAAACTTGGGTCTGAAGTACAATATTTTTGAAATTATTTCTGCTCTTGGAGGCCCAACCTGACTGATTTTGAAAGGTGTTTAGATCTCATTGGTCTGTTCTGTCATAGAATCATAGAATGGTAAGGTTGGAAGGGACCTCAAAGATCATCCAGTTCCAACCCACTGCCATAGGAAGGGACACCCCCCTCTAGCACAGCTCACTCAAGGCNCAGGACCTTGCACTTGGCCTTGTTGAATTTCATGAGGTTGGCCTGGGCACAGCTCTGCAGCCTGTCCAGGTCCCTCTGGATGGATCCCTGCCCTCTAGGAAGTTGACTGTGCCACACAGCTTGGTGCCATCTGCCCACTTCCTAAGGGTGCACTGATTCCTCTGTCCATGGCACTGACAAAGATGTGCCAGTAGCACTGGTGCCAGCACTGACCCCTGAAGGAGCCACTTGGCACTGGTCTCAAGGTGGACATGTCGTGTATAAGCAGTGAGTGCTGAAGCCCTTCAGAGATAATTGTTGCTTGAGCTCTTACCTCTGCATACAGCACTCCTGAAATCACAATATGGAAAATCCATCACAACTTCTGAAAATTTTACAGCAAAGTGACAACAAAAAAAAAAAAAAAGTTGCTTCATAAAATTAAGCCAAATTTCTGCATTGCTTCACTCTCCAAAGTGTTCTGACCACACAAGGATGATGAAACTGCTTTGTTCCTAGTTCTGAAAGCAGATTTATTAATTAGCCATTGCAATGGAGCCACCATTTAATTAGACTGGAGAAAAGTAACATTGCAGAGTTTGGAAGAAAGAATAGAAGATTTAAATTACAGAGGCTGTGAGTGTGGGCAGGCAAAGGGAATAACCTGAAGTGGAATTTTGGCCAGGACAGCTTCATCCAGCAGCCCTTTCCTCATGAAAGGAGGGAGGAGAGTGATGGGATGATGTGTTCTTAGTCTTGTGCCTATGCCAAATCAAGGCATATCTGGTCCTGCTAGCACTGTGCTAGGGCAGTGGCTCAGTACTGACTCAGGCATTACTGTGCCAGTCAGCACCTATGGGTCTATGTGCCAGCCTGGCAGACATTTCTTTCTTGCTTCTTTCTTGTCAACAGGAACTATGCTTTGCTGAGCTTGAAAAGCAACACCTGTTGGGAATGGAGCTCGGCCACAAGACGTGGAGTGCCAGCATCCCTGGGCAAAGGTGCCAGGGCAGGTACTGAAGCTGGGAATGGCAGCTGTAGGATATTTACCTCCCTTAATGGCTGCCTGACACTGCACCTATGACACTTTTGCGATCCCAGAAATACACCAGGAGTAGTAGATTGGACCAGTAAATGTTTGGCATCTTCTGTCTGGTTTCCAGAAGAAAACTTTTGGCAAAGTTCTGGCTTCAAGCAGAAGTTCCCACTTGAGCCCATTGCTGTGTGCCTGCGAGGGAATATTTATGACAACAACAGTTCAGTAGTTTTCCAGTTCTAGGATGACTTAAAAGTTACTTAAGTATTTCGAGAAGCTCTCTAAACTTCAGCAGCTACATAAGGCCTTTTTCTTTCTCCTTTTTCTTTTTTTTTTTTTAACACAAATTTGGCAATCGGTTTGCTCACCAGATAGCATGGTCTTGTATAGGCGTTCTTAAGTGTTTTCTTAGTGTGAACCACCCCTGCCAGACGAAAATGTACAAGCCACTTCCTCCCACAGCACTTGTTTATATGGAAAAGGAACATTAAGGAAATATTTAAGGTATTTTTAGCTGTCTTTTGATACAGTTTAGAAGCTGGAAACAAGGAGCGCTGCGGTCTAGCTATAAGATGCTGCGAGCTGACGTATAGCCAGGCAGCTGCAAGTAGGTGGAGATGGCTGAGATCCTCGGGCAAGTCTCATGTCTACTTATTCACTAGCAAAGCAATTTCCAAGAGGTGAGGCAGCTTACCAGGGCAGGACTGTGCTGTTGGGATGAGCTTGCGTCTCGCCCACAGCACCCAGAGGGGAACCGTAGTGCCGGCTCGCCCAGGAGCTCCAGAGGGTGTTGCCGTGGTCTGTGTGGGTCACTCGGTCTGGCTCAGCTTTGGAGTTGTCAGAGCTGACCACAGATCTGGCAAGAGCAGGAAGGAGGCGATGAGCATCTCAGGCAGGAGGGAAGAGGTAGTAGCAGTGGCATCTCTGGAGCACAGGATGAAGGGCAGGGGCTGGAGCAAGCAAGCCAAGCAGCTTTTTCCAAGCAAAGCTTTCTGCATGCAATTTGCAGTGGGGAAGGTTAACTTAGCAAAGTCGTGGGGATTTCTCAGTGAATGGAAGTGATCTGAATACATAGAGAGAGAGGAAAGGAGGGCAGGAAAATGTAAAATGCTTGCCACAGCATTCTACACATTTCTCTGAATGCAACTATCTGTTTCCATGTCTTCTGCAAAACTTCATCCACTCTATTGTGAAACTGTAGAATCACAGAACTTTAGGGGTTGGAAGGGGCCTCCAGAGATCATCCAGTCCAACCTGCCTGCCAAGCAGGATCCCCTAGGGCAGTTGGCTCAGGAACACATCCAGGCAGGTTTGGAAAGTCTCCAGAGGGGACTCCAAAACCTCTCTGGGCAGCCTGCTCCAGGGCTCTGACACCCTCACTGTAAAGAAGTTTCTCCTCATGCTGAGGTGAAACCCTCTCTGTTCCAGTTTGTATCCATTGCTCCTTGTCTTATTGCTGCTGACCTCTGCAAAGAGCTTGGCCCCAGGCACTGACACCCACCCCTCAGGTATTTGTACCCATCAATTAGATCTCCTCTCAGCCTTCTCTTCTCCAGACCAAACACCCCAGGTTTCTCAGTCTCTCTTTGTAGGGGAGATGCTCAAGTCTCTCGCTCATCCTCGTGGCTCTCTGCTGGACTCTCTCCAGCAGGTCCTTGCCTCTCTTGAACTGGAAATAAAGACCCAGCAGAAACTGCAAAAGGGAACTTTACTGGCAAATGCAATTACACGTGCTGGAGCTGGCTCATGCAGTGACTCAGAAGGTGGGTTGTCCAGTTCTTATCAGAGCAGAGTAGCTGTGACATTGCGTTTACAAGGTGGCAAGCTCCAGCTGCTTTGTTTCACATCCCAGCACCTTGTTAAAGGCACTTAAAAATTTAAAGTTAATTTCAGATGAGGTGGGAGTTTAGAGTAGTGGTGGAGTAATCCCAACAGCTTGCCCAGTGTTCTTTTGTTTGTTTGTTTGTTTGTGGGGTTTTTTGTTTGGTTGGGGTTTTTTTTAGGTTTTTTGGTGTTTTTTTGTGTTGAATCTTAGGAGTTTTGCCATCAACTGTCTTCAGTGGAGGGAACTCAGCTCATCCTATTTTGAACACATGACAATTGTTACAGAAGAGGTAAGTGCATTTGGTTTCTCATCCACCAATATGCTCAAGTCCTTTTTTTGCACTCAATTTCATCCTCCCCCAGCCTGGATTGATGTTGAGGGTTGCCTCGACCTCGGTGCGGGACCTTGTGCTTTGACTTATTGAACCTCATGAGATTCTCCTCAGCCTACCTCTCCAGTATGTACCCATCCCAACCTTCAGTCTCATCACCTGCACTACTTAGCTTGGTATCAGCAGCTTAGCTTTGGAGCTGGGCTAGGATAGCACTATATGGAGGGGAATGTGCTCACACACATCCACCTTGCTGATTACGAGGAAACATTAGAGGTACTACCGCTCTGCAGCACAGCTCCTGAAACAGCATAACTTCAGGATCAAAATAGGCCTTCTGTGAGCAGCAGGCAATTACACCACCCAGAATGTGCACTTGTGGTCCTTCTTCACTGAAATCTCCTATCATTTTCAAAGGAAAAGTTCTTTCCAAAGGAAACAAGTGTGCTTCTCTTCCAAAAGCAGATGGAGGCTGAAAACGCTTGGAGGTCCTGCTCTAAGGTGTATGCAAAAAGGCATTTCCCAGGATTTTCCCTGACAACAATCCCTGTGGAAGGCAAGCACAGTCTAACAGCAGTTTTCATGTTAGGGTAAGTAACTCCTCATTCTCCTTCTCCAGTGATGAAGTTATAGGAGCTGATAGATCAACAACTTGTAGCAAGCTGCAACAGCTCTTTCGTGGCCTCCTGAAAATGCGACCAACAAGTGGGATGGGGAGGGTGGGATCCAGGGAGTTCAATTTGTCATCCTGTAATGCACAGAAATGACATAAAATATAATTGCTTCTGAATTTGGGCCTCTTCAGGCTTGGTGTTGATTGAAGAAAAAAGAACCAGATGTTTCTCCAGCAGGAATCACAGAGGCAAGATAAATATTCTCTGGCCCATGACATTTTATAGACTTTCCAAAAGAAACCAATTAATTATTTAATTATTGGGCGTGTTGAGGGTGTAAAATATAATTGTCCCAGGGCAAATAGCAGCAGAAGCCTGGGAGCTGGCTTGACTGACTTTGTGTAATGTACTTTTTGCCAACTTTCTTTTTTTTTTCTCCCTCTCTGCTGTGAAAATATTGTAAGATGAATTAATGCTACTTAATCTTTCTTCCAGTGTTTCATAAATACAAAAAAAGGCCCAAAACACAGACTCTCCTCCTTTCCAATCACCACCTTGCACTAGCAAGTAACTTGCAGACAGAAGAGCTAGTAGCAAGCATAAATATTGTGATAGGAAACTATGGCTTTGTTTAACTAACATCACTCGCAAGAAAAGACAATCTGTTTGAAGCAGCCACATTTAATCCTCAGCTCTGTGAAGAGCTGCTCCTGGTACAGACAGCAAAGAGCCTGTCCTTACCCTCTTAGCACCAGTGCAGTGGCTCTGGAAAAAGGAAGGTGGTGCAGAAAATGCAAATCTCAGGTGATTGAACTAATTGTGTTGAGTTGAATCACCAAGCTGATCTAGATTTTTCCTTCATGGTGTCTTACAAACAAATACACAGAACCACGGAACATTAGAGCTTGGAAAGGACCTGCAGAGACCATTGAGCCCAACCCCCTGCCAAAGCAGGGTCATCTGTAGGAATAATAAGAAGAAGAAACACAAGAAACAATAAGTAGTTTCTTTAAATCAGCAGCTACCTCTGAAATAACCTCTTTTGCATGCCAAGCTTTCTCTGTCCATGGATGTTCCTAGACTTACTCTGTGGTTGCTATTTTCCTGTTAAGGGGCAGGAAGTAATTGAAATGAGGATTGAAAGAAATTCATGACTCATGTCCTCATGACTCTTCCATCCCAGCTTTCTTTTGTGCTTGTTCAGCAGGTTCTGACACCTGGGAAAGGCACACTGCTGCCACTGGGTTTGCCTTCAGACAAGCCGTGGGGGGAAGCCTGCTTGTCCAGACACAGGGGAAAGAAAATGCAGAGAGAAAACATCAACTGTGCTGCCAGCAAAAAGAGTTTCAGAGTGTTGAGATCTTGCCTCTCCTGCCACAAATAACCTGAGTGCTCTTCCTTTTCCTGGTTGGAGGTCAAAGCATTCCCTCCTCTATCTTCCAGTCACCTCTCCAGATACAGTAGTTCTTGATGGATTATATTTGTTCTGTAATACGGAAATGCACAAAGCCACAACCCCTTGAAAATGAAATAGCAAGGAAAGGATTAGCTTCTGAGCTCACCCAAGAAAGATAGAAAGTGTTTTCTGCCTGACTTTGCTCGCCTCATGCTTATATTCTTAAAATAAATTCATCTGGTTTTGCTAGTCCTGAGTCAAAGTTCTCAGCAATCAGATCTAACCAGAGAAACCTTGCAAGTCTCTCTCAAAGGACTTCACCCAGAAGAACACTGAATCATTGAATCATAGAATCACAGAATCATAGAATCAACCAAGTTGGAAGATACCTCCAAGCTCATCCAGTCCAACCTAGCACCCAGCCCTAGCCAATCAACCAGACCATGGCACTAA